>CM075298.1:11054559-11073615 GCA_037672795.1 Lagerstroemia speciosa | reverse complement strand
AAAACCTGAGATGAACAATCGAATCGCCAAGAAAGTGGAGGATGAACACCATGTCGGGGGAGAAGAGGAGAGTGAGCTGAACTCCCTTTTGCCGCCGAGGAGAGGCGGGATGTCGAGGAAACTGGAGAAGACCGCGCGAAAGGTCCGGTGGAAGGACTGCAATGGGAACAAGCTGGTGGAGGTGTTGGAATTCCAGCCCAGGTAAAAAAAAAAAATTGCTGATCTCTCTGCGACTCTGACATGCTGGACAATGTTGTTTGTGATGCGTCCTAGATTTGTGTCGAGTCTCCTCCGATCCACTTCGATATGATTATGTAGCGAAGACCTGTATCCATTGAACAAATTGTTGAAAAACCAACACTCTTCCTAGCTCAATCTCCCTCGGAATCGAAGCAATACGGGCGTAGTGGTGAATAGGGAAAATCTCTGGTGTCAATATAAGATAGACCAATTCGGGCTTGAATCAGTCTTGATTACAGAGTCAGAAGTCGGTATCCGTACACTCCTCTCCATGTAATTTCCGAAACGATATTTGCATTCTGTCATTGGATACTGATTCAGCTTCTACCAGCTATCCCTGCAATTTTGTCATTCTAGCTGCATTCGTTCATTAAGTGGTGGCAGTCTCTAGCTGTACGACTTTGACAGATCTGCAATCTCGAATTTCTGGGCCAATTTGTGGCTCAAGTGATCGGAGAATTGGTGAAAGAGCTTCCAGTGTTATCTTCTTTGGTAGATTGAATGAAATCTTTGAATCTCTTAATACAAGCAAGTTCGACTGGTGTTATCTTGACTCTCAAAGTCATGGTACTGTTTTACCATCGAAAGGAACAGTCTTGTGTGCTCCCGGCCTGAACGAGGGATTATGTCTTGCACGACTTTCATTGTTCTGATTATCATTTTTTCTTTGGCAGCGATATGAGTGACAGTGAAGATGAGGATTCGGATTCGGAGTCTTGCATTTGCACGATCATGTAGAGAGATGGAAGTACCTTTTCAGCTGCAAATGAGAAACTGAATTCAGTACTTCGTGCTGAACATCCGGGGTCAGAAGTGCCCTATACATTACCAGGAGGACAGCGATGACAAGACATTGCCGGTTTCCTCCCATAGAGATTCACATTCCTCAATCCTTGACAGATTTCTTCGAGTCTTCCAGCCTGCTGGGGAGTTTGCTTTCAGAGCTCCGATCACTTGTTTCTCAAGCCTCTGCAAGAGATTATCTGCAATTTTGTCTCCTTGTTCTGGCAGGCCTATTAGAATTATAGAGATGAACGTGTGGTTTAGATGGATTGACGTTGTGATGCGAATGCTTGTTGGGTACTCGGCGTGCTGAGGCCTGCCACCAGAATCTCAACTGCCGGTTTCCACTTCATATGATTAGCAACACCAGGATCGGGATGCAGGAATAACAAGAAGCTTGGCAGGAAATGAAAGCTTCATTTGAATGTAAGGCGTTCTTATCCCACTTTTTGGAAATTACAATGTCATATACTATTTCATTCAGCACAAAACAAGACATAGTTTACTATTCCTGTACTAGATATTGTTGGGGGAAGGAAACCATAGTGGGGGACCAGGACATTCGCCATGATTGATTTGGCCCCGAAACTCGGCATGAGACCAAACAGAGCAGGCACAGCATTGAATGAGAAATCATTGTCTTTTTGTGATTTTGGAGAAATCTGTGGGTTTAAAGATACATGACCATCTTAAAATCCATCTCCTCAAAATGGTTGGAGAATAACTAGTGGAAGTCTCCCCTAATTTACAAACAAAGAGAATACTTCCCCTCTTTGTCAATTCTTTCTATTTGGTTTACATAACCAAAAAGATCGATCTTGATAAATACGAGATTGTATCAAAAATTATATTAAAAAATATGAAAGTTCCCTCTTATGTCGAGTGAATTGCACGCATGGAAATTCAAGAAAGAATTTTAGCTAATTCAAGTTATAATTTATATGAGATTCCTAAATTTATTAATAGAAAGAAAAACACAAAGAATCAAAGAATAACAGACAGCTGCAGAAAAAAGGGCTAAACTATGCCAATCGAAAAGTCAACATTACTGTTACAAGAATTACAAATCCTCATGGACACCTCTAACAGTCTCGCAGAATTTAGCCCTCGACAGAGTGCTTATTCAAACTAAAAGAAAATTGTTGAATGGCAATGGATATTCCCAACAGAATAAGCCGACGGAATAGCCGTCCAAAGTTAATGGATGGCAGAGCGACGGAATGCGTTTCGGTAATCTGTTGTTAAACGGATAACTTGTCGATATAACTTGGTGGGAGTAACGTGGGAAAGCCTCACATGGATGCACCAATGGAAACGACGTCTGTAATTTGTCGTGAATTACCGATGAATAATTAGTCGCCTAGGTTTGATGGGTTTCCGGAGGAAGCTATGACGACAATATACCCAACGGCATACCCGTCGAACAACTCATCTGTCTAAAAACACCCATTGGCATATATTTCGTAGGTGATCCACCAGCAAACAACAATTATGATGGATCACCCACATCTGTATTCATCGGAAATTAATAGTCTTCTTGTAGTGTCACTTGTGCTGGTTGAAGAGAAACATAATGGAACATATTGTAACTGCTAAACAAAGATAATTCATCAAAACATCTTATGAATTTCATAGTCGACCATCCTTTTTGAGAAACACAGATTCCATGAAGCATTTATTATATGGTGCAACTGTCACAAACTATCCCCAAAGACCGAGGCTGATCTCGTGACACATCATCAGCTACATTCTCCTAGAAATCGCTCTCTGTCACTGCTCCGAGTTCGAAGAAATTCTCAGGTTATCCTATCTTACTACGCAGCACAAAGAAACACTAATTAAAATATAATAAACGAGTAAACTAATGTTAATCGGCTGAGCACTTATCATAACTAACACTAATCAAAGCTATTTGATTGGTTCTTCTTCACCATGTTATTGTGAGATAAGAACATCTAAGATCTTTTCCCGACTTCGACTCCCTCTCCACCTCCTCTAACAACAACGCCAATGCCGACTTCGCACTCTCATGTCTCTCTCTGTCTCCACGACTGTAGAAATCTTCCTCGTCCTCTTTTTCTCTGACTCTCCGTCCGTGTCTCTTTCCAATCTCTTATTTGATTTTGGGAATGAGTTAGAAGATTAGGGTTTGAAATGTAGGAAGTTTAGAGGATATTTAGAGGATTTTGTGAAGGGAGAAAATCAGCAATTAGACAGTTTTTTGAAGTTTTCTAATTTTTAAAAGGGAAAATTATACCAAGAGTCCATATGTTTGCTATTTTTGGTAATTAAATTCTATAAGTTTGAAAGTGGCTAAACAAGTCATATAATATTAACTCTGTAACATAGTTGAGTCCCAAACGCTAACCACTGTTACAACAATACTGATGTGGCAGTTGACAATGTTAACTCCTGCCCACATGGCAATTTAACGCTTGCGTGACCTTTTTTACGTGACATGGCACTTGATGACGTGGATTGCTTATGAAATTACTTTTCTACCCCTTACTATACATTAAATTTTTGAAATAATGCCATCATGTTCTCTGCCAACAATGTCCGAGCGCTGCCCCCGACCTCTACAGCCACAACTTCCGCCACCAACTCCGACTGTTTCATCTATAACTACGAGCTCAACAATATTTGAGCCTTTTTCTTAGTATTTTTATCGAATGAAAATGATGAATTTTGGGGATGATATCATCTTCAATTTGGAGAAATGAAGAGAAGTTCGAGACACATAGACTAAGCCTCTCACTGTAGAATTAATGGGTAGTTCATTTGTATTCTTAAATGAATATACATTCATCCATTTCCAGTCTTTGTTGATGTCCTCAATCTTGGGCAAGGAAGGGACCGGGGGCCTATGTAAGTGACGAGCCTGAATCCTTCTCTTCCTTATATCCTCAACCACCAGCAGTTGTCGCCCCCTTTCCTTTGGTGGTTGTGGCCGCCGTCCAGCACAAGCTGAATCGTGAATGCTTCAGCATGCCATCCTCTGCGTCCCCTTTGAATCGTACAAAGGAAGGCAAACCAATGCATTTAAAGACATTTCTACCTCCATTAATCCGGGCGGAGAAGAAAAAAAGCCCAAAGATTGTTGAGGTCCCAGCTGTACAGGAAAGAGTCGACGTGGTGGCGAAAGTTGTGGCTGCGGAGGTTAATTCGAGGCAGCGCTCGAAAATAGTTGGTGGAGAACAAGATGGCATTATTGTGAAAATTTAATGAATAGTGAGGGGTAGAAAAGTAATTTCATAAGCAATCCACATCATCAATTGCCATGTCAAGTAAAAAATGGCCACACAAGCGTTAAATTGCCATGTGGGCAAGGGTTAACACTGTTAACGGCCATGTCAGCATTGTTGTAACGGTGGTTAGCGTTTGATACTCAATTGTGTTACAGAGTTAACGTTATAAGACTTTTTTAGACAATTTCAAACTTATAAGACTTAATTGTGAAAAACGGCAAATATATAGAATTTATGATATAATTATTTCATTTTTTAAACATAAATATTATCAAATGACAATACCATTATATATAAAACTCTCTCGCTGCATGCAAGTCAATATCCTGATCTTGTCATGGATTGAAAACAACTCTTCCCGCCTCCCCTTGCAAGTAGAAGTTCAAAATATTTCGTTAGCTGTTTGCAAGTAGCGAAAATGCAAAATTGGGAAAGAAGGATGGCATCCATGATTATTCTGGAGTCAGAATGAATCTTGATTCCAATGCAGTGGGTGTTTTTTATCAGCAAAAAAGCAAAAAGATGGTAGCAGTAGTGACCACTCGGCCACCTCTGCTATATAATGTGTGCAGCATTTTCTGTTCAACTGAAAACATATCAAAAGACTTGAATAACCAGTACTAACGCTGGTCCCTCATTAACGCAGCACCGCCAAAGACCCAGTACAGTCCAAGAAGTCAGTGTCTACAAAAGGCCAAACACTGTTTTAACAAATTTTGTTTAGAGTGACTCCAACCGGTGATTTTAACCTCATTCAACCGCGTGAAGTGAGTTTTTCACTTCACATGACTAGCAAAACTGGGATCGGGATTGAGGAATAACAAGAAGCTCGGCAGGAAATGGAAGTTTCATTTGATTGTAAGGCTTTTTTCTCCCACTTTTGGCAAATTACAATGTTGTTCACTATTTCATTCAGCATAAAATAAGACATTGCTTACTATTTTGCTGCTTTAGATGAAAATGAGACTTTGTCCATCTGACAATTCTTGTACCAGATATTGTTGAGGGAGGGAGACCATGGTTGGGGGCCAGGACAATCGCCTTGATTCATTTGGCTCCAAAACTGTGAACTCGGCATAAGACCAAACATAACAGGAAAAACATTGAATGAGAAATCACTCTCTTTTTTGTGATTTTGGAGAAATTTGTGGGTTTAAAGATACAACATGACCGTCTTAAAATTGAAAATGGTTGGAGAATAACTAGTGAAAATCCCCCCTAATTTAACAATCAAAGAGAATACATGCCCTCTTTGTCAATTCTTTATATTTGGTTTGCATAACCAAAAAGGTCCACACAGAAAAATATGAGATTGTATAAAAAATTATATAAAAAATGTGAAAATACCCTCTAGTGTTGAGGGAGTTGCACGCATAAAAATTCAAAAAAGAATTTGATCTAATTCAAGTTGTAATATATTTGGAATTCCCAAATTATTAATAGAAGGGAAGATGCAAAGAGTCGAAGAGTCACAGACAGCCGCACAAAAAGAGCTTACACCAACTGAAAAGTCAACGTTACTATTGCAAGAATTACAAACCCCCTAATATTCTTGCAGAATTTAGCTCTTTAAGAGAGTGCTTATTCACACAGTAAGAAAATTGTTGAATGACAATGGATGTTGCTGACTGAATAGCTGTCAAAATTTGATGGATAGCAGATTGATGGAATGTCTGCCGGTAATCCGTCGGTAAGTTACCAACAGATAATTTGTCAGTATAACTTGACGAGAGTGACATGGGAAAGCCCCAAACATATGCGCAAAAGGAAAAGACGTCGGTAATTTGTCGTGAATTACCGACAGATAATCTGTAGCCTAGTTTTGATAGGTTTCTCATGGGAACAATGAAGATGATATTCTTGACGGTATATCCGCCGATAGTTCACAGTAACTTATTTGCCGGAAACACCAATTGGCATACATTCCGTCAATGATCCATTGATAAATAATGATTCCGACAGATCACCGACAAGTGTATCCATTAGAAATTAATAGTTTTGTCGTAGCGCTACTTGCAATGGTTGAAGAGAATCATATTGGAACAAATTGTAACTAGGGAACTCGCCATTGTCTGAGAAATCCCATCTCTCATATGACGACGGCCGCAATCTCCTCCTAGAAATCTCCCTCGTCCACTTTTTCCCTTACTCTCCGTGTCTCTTTCCTGATTTCATTTTGGAAATGAGTTAGAAGGTTATGGCATGTTTGGTTGGGGGTAATAGGAATGTCTATTCCTATGTTTGGTTCACACGCTTAATAGTATTCGGAATATTATTTTCAGGTGGACCCGACATAGTGAGGGAATAAAATTCCTCTCACTGACACAAGGAATAGATATTCTTGTGTGCAATAGGAAGGCAAATGAAAAATTTGCCCTCTAGTGTTATTCAAATTTTAAACTTTCTGCTACTCTTCTATCCTCCTTCCTCCACCTTGCTAGCCAGGCAGCCACCCGTTCGTCAGAGCCAGCCGGCTGTCCCCCTTCCATGACCAAAAAACACAATTTCCGGCCACCGCCGACTTTCCACAAGCCTTCCCTTACTAGTTCATCTTCTCCTGTGTCGAGTTGTGTCTTCCCGAGACTTCCCATGCAGTCTTGTGTCTCCTCCGAGCCTTCCCGTGCCTTCACCATCCTCCCTGTACCGCCTATTTTTATTCCCTCTAACTAAACAATATTTTTATTCATCATTTTATCTATTCCTCACTCTATTCTTTTTCCTATTCTATTCTATTCTATTCCCTTTATATTTCATTCTAGCGAACCAAAGGAACATTAGGGTTTGAAATGTGGGAAGTTACTGGAGGGGAGAAATTGGAAATTTAGAGGACTTGGTGGAGGGAGAAAATCAGTAGTTAGAGATAGAGTCTTGTGGTGGTGACACCAGTACATACAAGACTCTCTCAATGCACACAAGCTAATATCCTGATCTCGTCATCTATTGAAAACCACTCTTCTCGCCTCCCTTTGAAAGTAGAAGCCCAAAATGTTTTGTTAATTGTGCAAGCAGCGAAAATGCAAAATTGGGAAAGAATCAAGGTCCATTCTGACTCCAGAATAATCATGGATGCCATCCTTGGTAAAATTCCAATGTAATAGGATTCTTTTATCAACAAAAGCAGGGTAATGTGTTTGGTATTTTGTGTTTAACCGCGAATATATCAGAAGGCCAGAACAATAAGTACTAATGCCAGCCCTTGTTACTGCAGCACCACCAAAGACCTAGTACAGTCCAAGAAGTCGATGTCCACCAAGGTCTAAGGTCGAACGACCCTGTAGCAAATTTTGTTTAGAGCATGATTGGAACTGGTAACCTTGAACTTATCGAACCGTATGAAGTGAGTTTTGAATCGGTATGCCGTTGCCCTCGCTGTCAATGTAATGGGATATCAAAAACACCGTTTTGGATTTCCATCTTAATCGTAGACATTTTGAGGTCTGCAAATGGAGAGAGTATTTTGTGTGACGATACACCACATATTAGTAATTTTGTATCACAAACAACTAGTATCCAATTATTTTTAAGGCTAGTTTTTATTTTTAGAATTTTATTAGGAAATCTTAAAAATTTTATGTTATTTTTTATTTTTAGAATTTACTAAAAAATCTTAAAAATTTTATATTATTTTTTATTTTTAAAATTTACTAAAAATTTTAAAATACTTGAATTTTATTAGTTTATAATACTGTATGAGCATTAACACGTAGTATATCTGGCATTATCTTATAGGCTTTTGTGTTCGTCTGAATTCTTGTGATGTATGTATATGGTGAAAGACGAGGAGAAATAATAGGAACTGAAGAACGATCCTTGTCCCTTCATTCTGTCTCCCTCTTTAGAACGTCGATCTGTCCCAAATTTACCCAACAAACTCTTCCATCTCATCGGTGTTGTCTCTCACACAATCATCGCAAAAGTGATCTGTCCAAAATAACTAAATTGGATCATAAGAAAACAAGAACACGCACACAGCCATCCCCTTTCCTTTTTCTCCAAGAACATGAACAATCTCTTCCCTTGCTCTATCCCGCCGGACATCTGATACCCCCTTCCCCCTCCGGCGATGGCCCACAGCCGTCGGGAATCGTTCACTGGCTCCTATGCCTCCTCCCGCCCTTCTGATCATCCCAACCACCTCTCCCTGCGGCCCCACCACCCTCCCGGCCCACCCCCGGCCACCGCCTCCCCGGAAGACCTTGAGTGGCCCTTTGGACATCTCGATGGCCTCGACCGCGGCTCCATTCGTGAGACTGCCTACGAGATCTTCTTCACCTCGTGCCGCTCGTCACCCGGCTTCAGCGGCCGCAATGCTCCTGCTGCTTTCCATTCCAGCTCCTCACCGTCACCTGCGGCCGCTCAGGAGTCTGGCAACGGTGGTGGGAGTGGGGATGGTGGGATAGGGTCCGGCTCGCCACGGCCTAGCGGCGTGGGGATGGCCACAACTAGCCGTGTGAAAAAGGCTCTGGGGCTTAAGATGCTCAGGAGATCGCCGTCCAAAAGGATGGCATCGGGGTGGGCGGCAGGCAGTGGGGCGGCAAACAACTCGACCTCACCGAGCTGGCACAGCTCTGGAGGTGGCGGAGGTGGTGGCCCCTTGAGCTCGGTGGCAGTGGCTCAGACTGTGCCCATCTCGAGGGCGAGGCGACCGCTTACCTCGGCCGAGATCATGAGGCAGCAGATGAGGGTGACGGAGCACAGTGATAATAGGCTCAGGAAGACGCTCATGAGGACCCTTGTTGGTCAAGTGGGCTCTCTCGCTTGCAGTATTTACAAATTTAGATCTTGGTTAAAAAAGGATTTTTGAAAAATGGAGCTTATTACTGTTTTGTCGCTCTTAGTTAAATCTTAAAAATATTAAAAATTTATTAGAAAGAAATTTAAAAATAAAATTTGAAAAGCTGAAAAAATCAAATAAATAAATAAAAAAAGAAAACACGCATATCAGGAGTTGGAGCTTGCATTGACATTTGATTTGTAATTTTCTGATGTTAGACGGGACGACGGGCGGAGACGATCGTGCTTCCACTGGAGCTGCTCCGCCACATTAAGCCGTCGGAGTTTAGCGATTCCCAGGAGTACCACGCCTGGCAGAAACGCCAGCTGAAGGTGCTCGAGGCCGGCCTGCTTCTCAACCCTTCAATCCCGATCGAGAAGTCGAACGCATTCGCTGCCCGTCTCCAGGGCATCATCAAGGCCGGCGAGTCCCGACCCATCGACACTGGCAAGAACTCCGATGCCATGCGGACCCTGTGCAACTCGGTTGTCTCCTTAGCCTGGAGAAGTGCGAGCGGGACGACTGCGACCGACGCATGTCACTGGGCAGACGGTTACCCAATAAACGTCCACCTCTACACTGCCCTTCTCCAATCGGTCTTTGACGTCCGGGATGAGACTGCCGTCCTCGACGAGGTCGACGAGCTCTTCGAGCTGATGAAGAAGACATGGTCCACGCTGGGGATAAGCCGGTCCATTCACAATGTGTGCTTCACCTGGGTGCTGTTCCACCAGTACGTTGCAACGTCGGAGATGGAGCCCGACCTCCTCCACGCGTCCCATGCGATGCTGTCCGAGGTTTCCAAGGACGCCAAGAAGCCGGACAGGGAGGGCTTGTTCATGAGGATCCTGTCCTCAGTCCTGTTGTCGATGCGGGCATGGTCGGTGAAGCGGCTTCATCACTACCACGACTACTTTCAGAGGGGGACCGTCGGCTTGATCGAGAACATCCTTCCCTTGGCACTCACTGTCTCGAAGATCATGGGCGAGGATGTCGTGCTTCCGGGATTCGAAGGGACTAACGATCAGAAGGGTGGTGATTCAGATCTTGATTCGTCTAGAGATCGAGTCAATGGCTGCATAAGAGCTTCCTTGCAGAATGCATTTACAAAGGTGACAATAAAATCTGGGAAAATGACATTTTCGCATTCAACCTTTTACGTATTATTAAGTCCTAACTCTTCTTTCAATAATGTCGAACAGATGCTCGAGACGAAGAATTACAAGCACGCATCGGACTCAAAGCAGGAAGCGACCGAAGCACTGCTTCAGCTGGCAAAGGAGACTGAGGATTTGGCTCTGAGGGAGAGGGAATACTTCAGTCCTATACTGAAGAAGTGGCATCCCAACGCGGTGGGAGTTGCGGCGGTGGTTCTCCACAACTGCTACGGTATGCTGCTCAAGCAGTTCCTGAGCGGCGCAGCTGCAGTGAGGCTGACGAATGAGAGCGTCGAGGTGCTACAAAGAGCTGGGAAGCTTGAGAATTTCCTCGTCCAGATGGTCATCGAGGACTCCGCTGAGTGTGAGGATGGGGGTAAGGCCGTTGTCAGGGAGATGGTGCCGTATGAAGTTGATTCAGTCATATTGAGGCTCTTGAAACAGTGGATTGATGATAAGCTCAAGAAGGGCAGGGACTGTCTCCGCAGGGCAAGGGAAACCGAGGTAAGCTCGAGGCATGGAACATGGATCTTTTAGAGTCATGATTATCCAAAGTTTGAGATTGATTTTCTATGTCGAGCAAGTTGGAAAAAACAATAGTGAGATGGTGGATTTCGAGACAGTGATGGTGATGTTTTCATGGCAGACCTGGAACCCCAAGTCCAAGACGGAGCCATACGCGCAATCATCGGTCGAGCTGATGAAGACGGTCAAGGAAACCGTGGAAGAATTCTTTGAAATCCCGATCGGAATCACCGAGGATTTGATCCAAGATCTTGCCGATGCGCTGGGACACCTCTTTCAGGATTACATCTCGTTCACTGCATCTTGTGGTAAGACGATCAGGTTTTTTGAACTTCGATTCGTCTTCGAGTTTGTGCATCATTCGCTGATTGTTCTGCAGAACAAATCTGAGCCATATTCATTTTGTTCTATTTTGAAAGGATCCAAGCAAAGCTACTTGCCTTCCCTTCCACCTCTGACTAGATGCCACCAGGACTCGAAATTCATCAAGTTGTTCAAGAAAGCCACCCCGTGTAGCGTCGTTGGCAGGCCGGAGGAGCGGCCGCCGCCCAGTGGTCCGTCGACCGATGGCCACAGCCCCCGGCCTTCTACGAGCCGTGGGACTCAACGGCTCTACATCCGGCTCAACAGCCTGCACTACCTCCTCACCCACATCCACTCCCTCAACAAGACCCTAACCTTGTCTCCTCGGGTCTCCCCGGCTCGGAACCGGTTCACAAACCGCCGCCGCCAGGGCACCACCTCCTCGTACTTTGACATCGCCCGGTCATCCATCCAGGCAGCCTGCCAGCACGTGTCCGAGGTTGCAGCCTATCGCCTTGTCTTCCTCGACTCAAACTCCGCCTTCTATGAAAGTCTCTATGTCGGCAGCGTGACAAATGCACCTATTCAGCCCGTCCTGAGGATCCTCAAGCAGAACTTGACACTTCTATGTGCAACGCTCACCGACCGAGCCCAACCTCTGGCGATCAAGGAGGTGATGAAGGTCTCGTTTGAGGCGTACCTCATGGTCTTGCTTGCCGGTGGGAACTCCCGGGTTTTCTACCGGTCGGACCACAGGACGATCGAGGAGGACTTCAAGTGCCTAAAGCTGGTGTTTTCCACATGCACCGAGGGGTTAGTCTCGGAGGAGGCAGTAGATCGGGAGGCCGAGTCGGTGGAAGGGGTGATTGCCCTGATGAGCCAGTTGACCGAGCAGCTGATCGACGAATTTAGTATCGTGGTATGCGAGACGAGCGGAATCAGTGTAATGGGCGAGAGGCAAAAGCTGCCGATGCCTCCCACGACAAGGAGATGGCACCGGTCGGATCCGAACACGATACTGAGGGTCCTTTGCCACCGGAACGACAGGTTGTCGAAGCAATTCTTGAAGAAGACATTCCAGTTAGCAAAGAGGAAGTGAAAGAGGGAATGAAGTTGATTGAGTTACTGTTCAATGAAGGCATATGTGCAGCCATGAACCATTCTCTTTGACATTTTAATGTTCTTGTAATTTGAGGAAAACTTGGGAAAGGGACATTAATACGATTAAAAGTAAAAGCCATAGTTTTCGGTTCTATTTTAAGTATCTAAGCAAATGCCACTAATATTCACTACAAGAATTCCTTAAGGTTATGAATATCTAACGACTGATTTATCACTTCCTTGACGAGCCAATTCCCACATGAATTCTCTTCCCGAAAGGTTTGTTTCAAACTAGCAATTCAATTTCGATCTAGAATATTTTGAATATCAAGACTTTTATGTCTGCTTAGATCAAATCGACACTCTGGATCGCTCAAACTACAATCTTCAAGTCCATTTTGAGCTTTGACTTTGATTGCATATACCCTACCCTTTTTTTATGACCGAAATATCTGGATGCTTTCGGACTTGACTAGCAGGAGTTGCAACACCTCATCGAGGCATATGCGATAGCCGCATATACCCTACTTATATATTGCATATTTTGTTCCTAGTTTTTTAATTTAAATAATTTCCTGTTTTGTAGAGGGCAAGTATTCTTTCCATTCCATATTCGAATTCTCTTATAGCCAGTGGCACTTCAATTTATCATACCTACGGGTGTAAATAAGATGAGATGATCCGCGAACAGTTTGGGCTCGGCTCAAACAAAGCTAGAATTCGGCTAGCTTAGAATGAGCTCGAGCTTGGCTCGGCTCGGCTCGGGCTCGGGCTTGCCAATTAAACGAGCTGAGCCAAGTCCAATAATATACAACTTGAGAAGCTCGTGAGCCTAGACAAGACTTTTATTTTATATAATAATTGTTGTTATTATCATTAATTTTTTGAAAACTAGAAAAAATCGATTTAAATTATTCACTTTACTTTGAATTCGTTTTTTCTTCTTCTTTTTCACTCCTTACGAATCCATAATTTGTAATATGTTCTCCTCCTTACCTTCAATAATTGACAAACCTGTCCAACACCCCCATACCCTCCTTCTCGCTTGACTTGTTTAGGCTCGACTAGCCTTGTTACCATAATGAGCCGAGCCCAACCTTGAAATTTTAGGCCCACCCAAGCTTGAGTTTGCAAATTTTTAAACAAGCTAAGCTAAAACATGGTAGATTCGAGTTCGGCTCGGCTCGTTTACGCTCTAACCATACCCTCCAATGTGGACCTAAAGGGGGAATTATTCAGCTGTCCTGCCTTCTACTCCCCTCTTCCTTACGCCATCCCTTCTTCATTTAAAAAAAGTCTTCAGTGGAGTAGTCATATATGTTAGTATTGCTTATGTGGTATATCCATCCAATCACGACTTGACATGTAATCAATAATTATACAATTATGGTTATTAAATGAGCAGACTAATAGTTTAATCCTCAAACTTGTAAATTGCCAACACTTGAGGAACTTAATTTTAATTTACATTAATTTAGTCTAGACATTTCAATTCCGTCTAAAACTTGGTCCTTCTGTCACTTCGGTTTAAACAGACGTTGATGTGGCAATCAAGTTGCCAAACGGGTGCTGACATGACACTGCCACATCAACAAAAAAATAAAAATAAAGTCTAATAACACTTTAGTCCATGAATATTTAACATTCTAACATTTAAGGACATACAAAATTTTTATTGTAACTAAAGTTCGTGAAATTCACATTTCGTCTAAGTGTTAGAGGGTTAAATATTCATGGACTAAAATTTATCAATTCATATTTTATCCGAAATTTTGATCCAATTTTCAATAGTTTTAAATAAAATCTAATATGATACAAATTTTTACTAGCTACTTGTGATTCTATATCATTCTAGCACGAGTGTACGTGTTGCACGTATGCTCTATTGTACTACTTGAATTCTTTAAATATTTAAAGTTGACTCTTACTACTCTCCTTCAATAAAGTTTATATTAGAGTATCTTCTAAAAGAAGACTATATACAATTAAGGAGGTTAATGCTTCTTATATTGGTCAGCTGGTCGAGCCACTAATGCAGATGTCTATTTATATGTGAAGATTGTGATTTAGAAATTTATTAAGTAACTACTGATAAAATCAGTCTAAATTATTGTTAGTTTTAGTGGTGACTTGTATCTCTATAGTTATGGATACAATTTTCTACCACGTAATCAAATCATGCATGAAAAGAATTTGTGGAACTCTATGCGGTTCTTTAAGAGAGAGACCGAGGTTGGAATAACACCGTGAGGAAATTATGATCCTTATGGCTAATTCATCTATTTAGTTACTAGTATTTTTTATTAATTACTTGCTTTCTTAGTTAAATTTCACATTTCTATTATCTGAAGATGGTACAAATGTGTCCATTTCAATATGTCCTAATTTGGAGCGGGTTAGATTCTTCTGTTTAATTCCAAATAATTATTTCATCGCCCGTTTACGGGAAAAAAATGCTTGGCTCGATTCAATTGTTCAAGGCGAATCTTTAACAGTACACGTCAACTATAAACACATTTTCACATGATAACAGGTATTGAAGAATAAATCCCACATTGGACAATCAAAAAAATGAAACCTAATTTATAGAATTGTGGAGCATCACCTAATAATTTAGGCTTTTAAATAGAAATAACCCAATCATTTATAGAACCGATGGATATTTTACAATTTCAATGAGACAATACTTGTTCTTACTTTTACATTCTACTGCACCACGTGCACTTACTTGTTCTTTTAGAAGATGCTCTAATATAAGTTTTATTGAAGGAGATAATAGTAAGAGTCAACTTTGAATATTTAAAAAATTCACGTAGTAAAAAAAGGCATGCATGCAACACATACACGTGTTAGAACGATATAAAATCTCAAGTAACTAGTACAATGTTAGTATCATATTAGATTTTATTTTAAATATTGAAAATTGGATCAAAATTTTAGATAAAATATTAATTGATGAAATTTAGCCTATGAATATTTAACCTCTAACACTTAGATGAAATGTGAATTTTATGAACTTTAGTTGCAAAATTTTTTTATTTCCTTAAATATTAAAATATTAAATATTCAGGAACTAAAGTATTATTAGACTATTATTTATTATTTTTTGTTGAAGTGACAGTGCCACGTCGGCACCCATTTGCCAAGTTGGCTGCCACGTCGGCATCCGTTTAAACCGAAGTGACAGAAGAACCAAAGTGCTGGATGGAATTAAACTGTTTGGACCAAATTGATGCAAATTAAAATTGAGGTCATCAAATGATGGCGATTCACAAATTTAAGAACTAAATTGTTAGTCCACTCTTATTAAATTTTAAAAATATAAAAAAACTTTAAATTAATGGAATGAGCTTATAGAATGCAGAGCTATGCAGGTAAGCGGTAGACTTTTGATCTTGCCGCTGATGGCTGCACGGTCGAGGTACTCGTCTCTCATTTTTCCCTCAATAAACGATATTTGTGGATGTCTCTGCCCCGTGTCAGCCATCATGGTCGAGGATGATTGTTATAGCCGCTCCTCATAAGTGGGAGAAACGTTTTGGTTTTGACCATTTTGATTCTCTTATTCATCTATGTCTCTATATCTATTTTTGTGTGTGTGAGGCGAGAGTGGGATCGGCTATTCTACTACTGACATCTCTTTGTTTTCGGCAAATCTAAAAGTCTAATTCAGGGCATTAAGAGTAAAACACTCCTGATTGTAGATTATCTCTAACTTGGACATTTTTTTTTCATTCCCACATTCTCTTGGTTGGAGAATCTCAAGCATGGAAGTCGTCTCCTTCACCTCTCTGCACCTTTCTCAAGGGATGGTACAGTGACAACGATCATCTCTTCTAACAGCATGATCAATGTTAAAACAAAGGACACTTAATTTTTCTATTGTCTCTGGTAGAATTCTTACATCTGACTGGAAGGCTATCCTAGCTGGCAGCTTAGACTTGTGGATTATGATCTTCTTGCATCCTTCTCCTACATCCAGATATTTAATGAATTTCACTAATTTATATTCGAGTTAAGTTAACTGGATTTTAGTTTTTAAGATGATGTTTTAGATTCAATCTGAAGATGCTATGAATCGATTTTTGACCCTTTCCCTTTCAATTTTCAATCAATTCTAAATTTATTTTCCATTTGTTGCAATTTCTTTCTGTCCCTTTCAATTTTAATATGGTCTTATTTTCCTGTTAGCAATTTCTTAGTTTTATTTTTATTTATCCTTTTTTTGTCTCTCCATGCTTGACAACCGGTTGGTCCTCTTGAGGCATTTCTTAGATCTCGGGAAAAAAAAAATTAAAGTTTCAATCCTAAAAAAATTTATGAAATTTATTGGACTATAGTTTTCCAAAACTGGACCGGGCCGGCCGGTCTAAGCAGTTTGACCAGGAACCGACAATCAGCCCGGTGCGGCGTTTATTTTTTCCAGGATTGCAACAAAATCCGGTTGGCCCCTCTGAGTCGTCCGGTTCGACCTGCTTTTGTCGAAGCCATGGGAATCGGTAAATGAACCGATCAATTAAAGAATTGAATTTTCCAAGCAAAAAAAAAATTTTAAGAATTGAATTTAAAATTGACAAATGCATAATAGGTAAGGAACCCTAATGTGCAAAGCCTGTGGTCTTTCACTCCAATTCCATCTCCAAATCCATCTTCACTCTTCAATTTAGAGCACCGCGTCTCCGTATACGAGCTTCTTCCGGCGCGTCTTCCTTCTCCAGTCTCGTTGTTTTCCCGGCGTGTCTTCGATCATCCGGATGTGTCTTTTGTGTGATCTTGCTGGCGTGATTTTCAACATTGGACAGTCGTGCCCTGATATTCACTCACAGTTACAGGTATTAACTGAGTCTGCTCTGTTGTCTTGCTGTTTTTGCTGGGGCTACGGCTGGCGAGGTTTGAGAGGTAGAAGTCGAAGGGAACAGGGCGGCTGTCAGGAGGTAGGGGCGGGCGAGGTTAGAGAGGCAGAAGGGGACAGGGCTGTTGCAAGGTTCGTTGGCCGGGGTGGGCGAGACTGGATAGGTAGAACGCAAAAGGGACGCGGTAGGTTGCAGTGCAGGGATCGATGGGGCTGGGGATGCTACATTGCCTTCTCTGTCTTGTTATCTTGCTGCATTGCCTCATTACTATGTAATGTATAGTGTGTTGTTGCATCGACATGTTTGTTCCATGATTGCTGCATCTGATTTGGAATTGAGACTCAAATGATTTGAGCTGCACTTTGAATTGCCATTTTAGCTTTCTATTAATTATCAAATAAAGCAATCTGGAAAGTGGGTTCTGTTGTTTATATGCATAACTAATTGGTTCTGTTTTAGTCTTATTGAAAGGAATAACTAAGCAATTTGAGCATATCTTGATTCCTGCATTTCTATCATCAAGAAGAGCTTTCTCCCTCTCTGATCTCTCCCTGCCTGCCCTGAATTTCCTTACTTTTTGAGTCTTATTGTTGTGTAGAGTTTATCTTATACTGCTAAAGTTCAGAACTTTGCATTGTGCTCAGAATGCAGTTTGATGGATATTTGTTCCTTCCCAGCCGTCATACACGTGGGGACAATTGCGACCAGGAGATGAGCTATCAATTCTCCAGAATCTTGTCGCCTGTCGTACTGAGGAAGCGCAAGGAGAGGGAAGGCCATGCTGGCTGGCACTGAAGTCATTGTGGCATCAAAGCGGTCAGCTTCAATGGCATTGGCTCATGCTGTGACCGAGCCAGCCCCAGACAACCGGCTCCTGGCTGGCTACATGGCCTACGAGTTCCTAACTAGGGGGACGCTGCTCGGCCGGATGCTCAACCCATCCCAAGCTGATGCAGTCCCAGCGGGCCTGGCAGCTCGTGGGGCAGCCGACCTGGAGAGGCTAGAGCCTGAAGATGAGCTGAGCACGAAGAAGGAGATTGGGAGCTATGCTGAGGTGGCAAGCATCTTGAAGACGAATGGAGCCCACATTTCGGGGATCATTAACCCCACGGATCTTGCACGGTGGATTCAAATGTGATGAATCTGGCAATAGGTGGCACAGGACTAATTGGCTAGTCATTGAAGTTCTTTTCCAGTTACAAAAGGAAAATCATGAGTTTAGACAAGTTAGGAAATGGAATCAGGGGACAGTGTTAGTCATACACAGAAAATCGAACACTGCATCAAGCTCCTCCCTCTCGGTGAAGTCCTCTCTAATGCCGTGTTGTTCTGGATTCCGAGAGTCAGAGGTGGTCAGTTCATTCTTCGGCCACAGCCTCCTCTCTCTCTCTCGCTGTGTTAATGTTGCTGTCTTGTATGTTGCGTTGTTGTCAGTTGCTCTTTTTTTTTTGGTCTGAACGGCTGGTGTTGAGAGCAATTACATTGGACTGGTGTGTTCTGGGTCGCTGGTCGTTGTGCTCCAGGAGCTTGATTTCTTCCAACATTTTTTTTTTTGCTGCGCAAATATGATAAATGGTTTAGTAGCATGGAAAGCGGCAATGTAAAGCTTACATGCGGTAGGTCTGACGTTCCTGCATGCAGTCTTAATGCAAAGTTGGCTTTGATTTACTTATTATGTGTCCCCGTCGATCCGAAACCGTGAGCTTTTTGATTTATTTTGACAGATTGGCGATTCCGTTCTCAAGTCTGTTGGGAGTCGGTCTTTTCAATACCGTGCAAATGTCTACTGTACACTTCTAGAGAAAAAAGATTTGTATATAGTAGTATTATTGTGATATTTATCTGATGATATTAATAAATAAAATTTAATTAATTTCATATTTATTTTTCTTTTTAATTTTATAATATAAATTTAAAAATAGGTAATTTTATTGGTTTTATGGTGATATATTGCACTTGAGAGTTCCTTGGATTCCTGAGGTTATTATAGAGTAAATAGGTAAGTTGATCCCTGATAGATGTGTTGAGTATTAAGTTCTTCCTTTTTTTTTTTAATTTTGTACATTAATTCC
>CM075298.1:11036434-11054059 GCA_037672795.1 Lagerstroemia speciosa | reverse complement strand
TTAACACGAAGTTACTTCGACATCTTTCATAGGCGGAATTGTTATTGATTCACTGTGTTTGAATGATTTTCGTATTATCTTTGTTATTTTAGCAAATTATTTCATCAAGAGAGGAGTATTACATTTAACTTGAGGCATATTTTCAATACGTTTGATTAGGTTCAATATTAATTTCTACCACTATATTTATGATATTTGGACATTATAAAACTCATTAAATATGCAAATTAGTATGTCAAAGGAATGTTAGTTGATTTAGGAATATGACCACAAATATATCGAGAATTAGAGTCCACATAAGGAAGTATTGCCATTTAGCTTAACTGTGTAAACTAATTACTTATATAGCTTGGTCCGATACAATTTTCGGATAATTGGTGTGGTAGAATTGGAAATGGAACTAATTTTAACTAGTTCTTTTTGTTCTCACCGCAAACTTACCTAAATTTCATTGGCATCTACCTAAAACATACCCCGTTGGGGAGGCATTTGCAGGTTCCATTTCTACCCTATGCATATGCATACTGCTCTTATGAATGATTTTTCTAAGAAATTTTCAATAATGTGATACCATGAAATTTTAAGAGACCTTCTTTTACATGTGGGGTTATAATTGGGCTCACGAATTAAATAAGGAACTTTTGTTAGGCTGTAATCTTTAACGTTGATCTAGTGAATTATTTGCTCTATACCCTAATCATTTCCCACAATCTAAGCATTTTTTCACGAAATTCTTACGTTTATATCTTCTCTCTTACTTCTTGTTTTCTTTTCACTATTTCTATACTCAAATATGATATATCAATACAAATTCAACTGAAGTAAACTAGTATTGAGAGTTTAGGCCAATCCCTGTAAACGTGGTTGTTGTGAGGTCTGACTGATTAAGTTTGATGGTTAGAACAACTTTTAAATTGCGGCACATTAATGGAGATATTTTTGGTAACGTGTCCTTCAGAGGTAGTAGACCGATATGTTGCACTAGTTCTAACACTAACAAATGGTGAAAAGAGGTTTGCCAAAATGAATGCTTTGAATATGATCAATCTCAGACTGTAAAATGAGATCTACCAGGAGATGAACATCAGAATCATGCTCCACAACTGTGATTGAAGCTTGAGTAACTATAAGTGATGAAGCCATTGACTAACCGGTTATGCTTTAAGAAGCAATTATACCAGTTGAGGATGGATTTTGACCCACTAATAGGTGACCACATGAATATATTTAGTCGCATCATAAAAGTAAGATAAATTTTGATACAATATTACATGGGAGATTGAGTATTATCTTAGAAGATAGTAAGATGGCATTAGGGTGACAGAGGGCTCAAGTCGTATGATGGAGTGGCTTCTTGCAAGAGGCAGATATGAGAAAGGTCAAGAAAGCATAAAAAAGACCATAGATAAATTCCAAGGAAGGATGCTTTGTTGGGACAACGATCAGAATGGTCATCTTAGGTGAGATTGACCTAGGGAAAGACCACCTAGTCGAGTTGTTGGCAAATGGTGCAGGGGACGAGGTGGAGGCTGAGATCCTAATGACAATAGAGAAGACGAGGAAGGATGCCAAGGATATCACAACATCAAATTAATTGGATTTCGATTGGATTCTTAATTCAGATAGCACATTTCATGTTTCCTATGATAAGAGAGAACCTATAATCTATCGTTAACATGGGTGATAGGATTCAAATGAAAAGTGACCACCTTTGTGAATGAAGGACGATATTTAGGACAAGTAAAGAAAGTAGTGAAAACCACCTGGAAGAATTAGGCAATAAGTGATAGTGGTCTTGGAAAATGTTAAAGTTGTATTGAAGTTGATTTGTTGATCGGTCAACTAAAAATTGTTCGATGATCTTTATTAATGAGCATAAAGATAAAACCAATACAAACCATTGTATCAATTTCTATCATAATCATGTATGGTGAATTTTTTTAATCTAAATTATTGGTATCTGAAAATTCAATAAATTTTGACTAATCCAGTTTGAATAGAGTAAGTCCACTATGGGGTAAAAATCTCTCAAGGTAAATTGTCATCAATAACAAGATTCGAATCCGAGATCTTATTTAATGGTAAGAAAAGTCCTACCACCTCAACCAACCTACTTTCGTCATGTGCACTAAGTCTTCTTGTATTTACTAAAATCTAATCAGCATGATGCTTTGACAAGAATGCAACTTAATTGTTCTCCCGAACTATTTCTTTTTACACACAAGTCCCTAAACTATAATCTTTTTACAAATGATTCCTAACCGTTGGTCTCAAGAAGGGCTTCTTTGCTCCATTTATAATTCACAAAATAGGACAAAATATGGGCCTCAATCGAAAGAAGGCTTTAAAGAAATGTCCGGATTTGTGGTTTTAGTGGAGTAGCCCAACCCATCTTCATGCTCGTGGCGATTAAGAGCTCACCAAGCACTCGGTAAAATCCACTTTACAATAATCTTGCCGCCACTAAATGACAATTAGTTTGTAGTGCAGTAGATCAATGAGACCATTACACAAGAGACATGCTCCTTTAACTCAATATTCATGAAAAGCTTAGTCGAGGATTTCATTAGTATATAATTTCTTTTAAATTGGTGGAATGGTATCACCCTGAAAAATATAGGGAATGTCCATTCAATCACTTCTCGTAATTACATTCCTTCATACTTTCAAAATAAATTTAAAAATTATTAATTTTCTATATATACTATTATAATTTATTTTGTAAAACTTATTCCGTACCATTTTCTTTCGTAAACAAACATAACCTAATATATATCTTACAAACAACGCCATCTTATCTTTTGATTAAGAAAAGATTGGCCTCTCCTTACTTTGTAAACCCTCATGTTTTATTATCAAAAAAAAAACTCTCATTTTTCCCTTGTACCATGCATTTCCATTTTTGAATGGCTATCACTTGTCAGGGTTTTATCATGCCAACGTCCTGGAAAGATATTATAACATCATGTACACATCACTTAAAAGTGCTAATTATTAGTACTCGTAAGACCACTGGACCTTACCAAGATCTCCTTCTTATATAATCAATAAAGGATCACGAGCGTCACAACTTCCCCTCAAACCCTAGTTTGCGTCCTTGCCAAGCCCCAGAGTTAGCTTCGAATAGCTCCCTGCTACAGGGATTGGAGCCCTGACTATTCCCCATGATTTTGGCTCAAAATAATTATAACACAAATAACCCAAAAATCCCATGGTTGTGTGTTGGAGTTGGCTCTGACGCCATATATAACAACACCATAGGTTCATCACCCAAAAATGCTATCTATCAATGCTTTCAAGCTCATTGAACCTTACATATATATTTAATATCTTCTCTTTATACAAACGGTATGTGATAGTGGGATGTGACAGCAATTCTGGTACATAAATTGCAACAGCTCTTGCTACATCTCTTTCATTGAGGAGTGATTTGAGAATTTTAGCTTGAGAATCTGCCTTTGGTGGCCTATATGTTCAAAAGCACTGGCAAGTGATTGTAGAAACTTTGGAAAATATCCTTTCAACCACAGTAAGCCAAATTGATCTATTTACTTATCTTCCAAGGACCCAACCCATCTATTTATAACCTTAAATACGTACCAAGCTAGGATAGCGTTCATTTTGAAGATATTTTGGTTAGAGAGGAGTCTCGTCTCATATGATAACAATCTAGAAAATATTACCGAGACTCCTAAATTTTAAGAAATAATCTTCAGCGACGAGTGTCATTATGCTGGCTCCAATGTCTTGGCACATGAAGCATTCTATCATGATGCCGATTGCGAATGTCGCGGTTGCGAGAAATCCAAGAATATTACTACCCTAAAATACTGTAATATCCAGCTCGGATGTCATGACACTCTTCAGTAATGTGTTTCATGATCTCAAACTTCATATTCGAGCTCCCGACGGATTTCCAACATGTCTTTAGGTCTTCTTTTCGATAAATATGCGCCACCATCCAGCAGCAATGATAAGGAAATTTCGTGCCGTTGACATTACCCTGGGATACTCGATGCTTATTTATTTATTTTTAATTACTATCTTATTTTTACATAAATGTACCTCCGTTATAACGTAACCGAGCTATTTACCTTCGCTCAAGGCTTTGTAAGTTGACAAGGGGAAAGCAAAATATGAATCTTTGTAGGAATTGGCTTCCCCCACCCCTACCCCCGGAAAGGGAGAGAGTTTTCTATATATCGGATATATTATGTGACAATGCTGACGTAATATTATGAGTCAATAAAATTTAGTTATTTTTAAGGTTTTTTTAAATAAAACTTAAAAAAGAAAAAAAATCCTAAAAATGGCTCGATTTGATTGGCTCGTGACACCACAGTAGCATTGTCACGTAATATATTTGTTAAATAAAACAGCTTTTTGGAAATAGAGGAAAACAATAATAAGGAAGGGACCAGCCCAACTTCTAACATTTAAAAATAAACAGATAGGTACAGAATAAATGCATATATATATATATACATATAAAGAAGATAAGCTCAAATGATTGACCTGATGATAAGGAGAATGTAAAATGTTCTTTCCATTTAAGGTTCAAATTATTTTGAAATCAGCATGTATCTCTGAATTTATCCTCTCATGTAAACCTGTAGGCGTGCGTACTAGTGAAATCCGAATACCTCGTGATATAAAAAAAATATTATATATGTAAAGAGAGGATGGTCCCAAATTCCCCTACCTCTCCCAGTGAAGGATGGCCGTTGAAGGTGAAGAGAAGACCAAGATGAGATGCTTCATTATTGAAGCTTCGAAGAGTCGTCGTGCTGCCCATGAATCGGAATGTCTAGCGGAGACAGGACAGAGGAGCCCAGTCCCATCGGGGCTGGGTAGCGTCATGCCACAACGTTAAAAGAATATCTTAAATTAACACCAGTTAATTGAAATATTTCAACATCTATCATCCTTAAATAAGATCTCCAGTTCAAATGCTATGAAAAAAATTCATGTTAAAATAATTTTTATCCCCTCAGTGAGCCGACATGACTGGAACTTAAATTAATCAAACTTTATAAACCTATGAATATCAGGTAATATATGTCGTAAACACAATTTTTTTTCCAGTTCGAATCTTTTTATTTTCATCAATAAAACTGCGGCTTTTAAAATATTGCTTTTCGAGAAGTATTGTAAGAAAATAGGTGATAATCAAAGCGGAAACCTTATATACAGTCATACAAATTTGAAAATAACTAATTTAGTCATATAAGATCAGTTTTATTATATTTCAGTTCAAATTGTCACTATTTTACTAACATGGACTTCACATCATTAACAATTCCGTTAATAGAGCAGTGATGTTTTGGATTGAAGTGTAATAGAATTAATCTTATAGGACCGAATTAACTATTTTTAAATGTATATGATTCAATTGTAAAAAATAATAAATATATAATACTTCCGGTGTGATTTTCTCAAGAAAATAGCATAGAATGACAGTGATGAACTTTGAATACATGTGTCATCTGGTTGGAATATTATTACATTATGGAGAATGCTAGGATTATAAAGAAAATTTATACCTTGGTAAAATTTTATTAAGAAATGGGTTGGATTGTTAAATTCATCAAGAAAGATCACCGCTTCTCAGCAGTTGTTCCCAATCTCCGTGGCATTCCGATATGAGCCTAATATCGTGCTTTGTGTTCTTAGCTCCAAACTCGTTCACTGTCAGATTGGCCCTCACTGCCAATTTAAGCCCTTAATAATCCAAAAACATAATCTTGAACCTCACCTGCTCTTGAAGGCCAACGTGTAACACAGATGGCTGGTTCATAAGTTGGGAGAGGATGAACAAATGACATGATTTGAAAATTTGATGAATAGTACGGGGAAAAGAGTAATTTGATCTATTTAGGAATAAATAAAGAATATTAAATACATGTGAGATTAAAAAAAAAGTCCACATCAGTGTTTAAAATTGACACATCATATTAAACTGACAACAACTATTCGATGTCAAATTCGAATTAACTGCGAGAGTAGACTAGCGTTAATAATGGAGGAAACATATATAGCTTAATTTATCGTTTTTAAACATATAAGACTCACTCGTAAAAAACGGCAAACATATAAGACTATCGATATCATTTTCTCTATTTTAATTATACACATATATATTAAACAGTATATGCTTGAACCTGGATGCGTCCATTCTAGCTCCCTTGATTGTGGATATTAAATTTCATTACTTGAGAAAAAAAAAAGGGAAGTTTGGTACAAGGTCCTCGACTTGATCGCACTAGTAAGACTTCTTATACCCCTTTTATTCCAGCTTCATTCTATCATTTTTAGATTTTTGTGCCTCCTTTGTATATCGAAAAAAAAAAATTTAATACCCTTTACTTCCCTCTTCATCTTTCTGAATTATGCGCCTAATTTGAGAGAGAAAAGAACTGCTACTTTATATTTTTGGGTGGATTTTTTTTTTTCCTTTTGATGGAGCACTATCATAATTTCCAGGCTTACGCAACAGAGCAAGTGGCATATTTTTTTTATAAGAATAAATAGGCAGTGGGATTGATGGAGCACTTGTGAATTTGAAGCAAAGGCATGACACAATTATCAGCAACGAAACTCTATGCATCACTTGATTTCTCTCTTCTTCTGATGGCATCAGCGATCGATCATGCACGAGTCTCACCCGCAAACGAAAAAAGAACTTTAAATTTCGGTGCGATGAGCATCCTGGATTATGAGTGAAGAGTTAAGAAAGATAAATTCCGATGGACATCGAGAAAGGAGGAAAGGAATATGTAAAAGCAGATGTGGACTTACAAGCATTATCACTTGGTGTTCTTTCTTTTTTCCAACTTCTATCATCACTGCAGATCATGACCCACAAATTTTGACTGGCTTCAGCACAGAAACGTGTGGAAGGGGCTGAAGACAGCAAGGCCAGAAATCCCCACGGAATGCCACTTGGATGATTGCTGCGAAACATTCAATTTGCTTTCCCATTTCTGGCTGCCGAAAGCAGCATAAAGAAGATACAATGCATAGAGAAAAGAGAGTTTGGAGAGCCCGAATATGCATTGCCTCAGAATTTTGAGTCCCACAGTAATTGAGTAATCGAGAAGTATAAACACTAAAATTGGATGGTAAAATTTTGTTTGAGCAAAATTTTTGCAGCGTAGAATAAATAATCTATTATATAAAAATTAGTTTAATTTAACAGAGAGTTCTAATTCCTTTCCCAAACTCCCGCTACAACCTCGTGTTGAAAATGATCTCAAACCCAAATTCTAATATTATCATGGTTTTTTTTTTTGTTGTTGAGAAGTTTTTTTATATAATAAATATAAGAGATTCTTTGTTCTGTCCTACGAAAATATCACAGAATTATTCGAGATGAAATTGTACAAAATTGGGAAATTTCAGAACTATAATCGGATCTTATTCCTTACTGATTCTACTCCCAACGAGTTAGATGGAAATGATAACCCAACTAGTCATAACAACAAAGTTCAATGTTTGGAGGTGCTTAGAGGAAATGAAAGTTTTTTCTAGGATTTTGATGATGATGGTGATTGGACTCGTGTATATGTTCAAGTCTCTAGAGAAGGAAGGACCTCGAGATGCTGTTTGTTCACAGACATTACAGATGTTCTACGTGTTGTAGTGCTCGGAATCTTAACTTAGAAGGGAATGGGAGATGAGAATAAAAGACCAGTAAATTGAATTTTCTGATTTAAATTCGATGGTTACACCGCTACACTAAGCCGCTTAACCAAGGACTTGACGTTTAAATACTAAGCTGATCATTGAAAATAAGATTTGGCTCAGTTAATAAGTCAAGGACACGATATAATTAGGGCAATAAAGTAATTACCAAAATAAAGAAAATGGGAAATGATTATAAATGAGGCAGACCCAAATTGGAATCGGACAATGTATGTGAAAGGACGGTCCACACTGCACAGTCCATAAAGGGAAAGTTCCTATCATCATTAGAAAAATGCCCACTTGCCTAAAGTGGACAATAAATATTTAATATTCTCTTTTTTTCTATAAGAAAATTTCTGGTCAACCTGCCTTGTAATAATATGAGAAATAATAATAAAAGTATTATAAATTACTAAATATATTAATCATTTAATTATTCAGCATAATTATTTTTAATCATAATAGTTTTATTGAATTTTTACTAAGCAATTATAAGGTAATACCATCTAAAATGGTATGTTTTTCTATGATTTACTCTTTTCTGTCCACCAGTAATCTTCAGTGAGACGTACAAGCAGCTTTTCGGTGAGGATGATGATGAAGATCCTCAATGTTCAATCATTCGTTTCACCAGAGAAAAAAAGGTTGAATCAGTTTAACCAAAAACCTTAAATCAACTTCTCTTAACTGAATTTAGTGGTCGGCTAATCAGGCTAGCCTATAGACAAGGATGTATTAGGGGTGCGCAATTTGTAAATTCATATATAAAATTTACTGATTTTATCAATATTTTTATTTAATTATCTTATCCCGCACTCCTAAATTCTGTCTTTTAACTCTTCCTTTAATTTTGTCTCATTTATTGGATTTTCTAAATTCGTGCTTGCTTATAACCATAGTTGCACCATGTATATCTCATATTAATTAACTAAACTTTCGATTCAAATACTTTTCTGGGAAATATTATTTGTCATCATACAACACCATAACATGGTCGTTCAAAGATAACTATAATATCATATTAGAAAAATAAAGAAAGTTTTATTAATATAAATAACATGAATACCTTATTTTTTCTATTATACAGAGGAGGCATATAAACTTACTAGACGTCATCCTATGCTACTCACAAAATTGTCCATCATATATTTGATGACAAATTCTTACTTTCGACAATTGAGTTTTTTTTTATAGATAATTAATTTTTAAAGAGCATATAATAAGTAAATAAATAAAATATATAATTAGAAATGGAAAATAAGAGAGTAATTATTTGATAGTTGTGGTTATATGAGTCATTTTACCACTTCAACCCTATTGGTCTTTTTTTATTGGTTTAATGTATTTATCAACGGTACTTTGGGGAGTTCAAAAGCGAGACCAATTAACTTCACTTCTCTCATATAATAATAGAAGATAAGAGGACATAAGAAATAAGGAATAAGAGGTATGAGAAATTCCACTTGTGAAATTTGAATCCGAGACCTCTTGGTCTCGGGTTAATAGCGACTTAGTATATCCGTGGAAGCATGATTATCAACTTGATTCTACGTGCAATATTAGAAGAAGAAATAAAAAGTATTATCCTAATATATCTCCTCGCCGACATCTATTCTCTTCGCTGAATTTTTTTTTAGTGCACTACTCACCGTCAAATCGTTAGGTGAGTTCGAGTTCCACGGGCTGCGACTTTCTCTAAATAATATTGTTAGAAAAAAAATTCTTGAATTTAAGTCTTAGTGGACACTGATTTCTTGAACCATACTAGGTATTTGATGCTGCTACGTTGATGACTTCAATATTAGTATTTATTGTTCAATTCATCTAGTACGTTTGCCGTTAAACACAAATATCTGAATATTACATAGTAAAATGATTGGATCGCCACTAATGCTGAAAACAAAACTCGCTCCTATCTGGCATATAAGAAGGCAAAAACTTCCCTCCCAAAAAGCCAACCTCCCAACTACCTATAGTTGGAGGAAGTGATGTGTATGGAGAGTACATCACGTGTTAATATTGAAGAGTGTCATAAATTAGAGAAATCTTTGGTGATTCCACCTCACCACGTGGCATAAAGAAACATCAATCAAAATATGACAAATGAAAAATCAATGTTAGTCATCAGAGCAGTTGTCATAATTTATACTAATCAAAATAATTTGATTAGTTTTTTCTCACTACATCATTATGAGGTCAAACAATCTAAGATTTTTTTCCTAAATTAATGATATTCATAATATTATTAATTTGCAATACCATACCAGCAGTCACGTGATAAAATAAGACTTTCTCACAAAATAATTGTCCGTGCTGTTTACGAAAACATCTCTATTTTTGGCTTTTTTTTTGGGGAACTAGCAAGTCCCATAATGAAGAAATTGTCAGTATTGCTAAGAAAATATTAATCAAAATATAATAAATAAATATTAATCATCAACGTAATTATCATAACTATTATTAATTATAGTAATTCTGCAGTAAATTTTCACATTATTATAACGAACAACCATCCAAGTTTCCTCCTAAAAAGATACTAACTAACGATTCTATATTTTTTTCAATTATAAAGAAGATTTATCAGTTTAGAAATGTTGGAAGGTAGGAAAAATAAATAAGTGCAGGAGGATTTTCATATAAAACTAAGTTAAAATCTCTTATCCTAAGAGAAGAAAGTTGCTTTCTCGACTCTATAGAACATCTTAACCAAGTGAAAGGAGTTTCAATTTCGACGTTGGTGGTTGATTGAAGTGGAAAGAATAGAAAAGAACATTGAGAAGAGATGTAAGCAAAAAGAGTCGTCTACCAAATGGAACAATTACTCAATACACTCACCGATGTTCAGGGACAACTCGACAAAGTCACTTATGAGGTGAAAGTCAATGAAAAAGTAAAATGGCGAGTTCAAAAGATTAAATAAGATAATGTAATAAAAATAAACAATAATTTAGCAAAAAAATTAAGTGAAACTTATATAACAATTCATGATTTTTCTCAGAGTTCATAGGATGATGGCTTTCCACATCCCATAAATTCATTCCTGCCGATATTACACTATCGATAAGATAAGCAGAAGGCAAGCGAAATTTGCTCATTGTTATTTTTTCCGGGTAAAACATATGGACTCTCAAAAATCTTAGAATTCACAATTTTTTTTTCCTTTAAAGGAACCAATTTCCCAAACAATATGCATTTTTTTCAATATTTAGAAATCTAATATCTCTAATAGATCCAGGTTCGAGATCGATCAGCTTACTAATGGGTAAACCGTAAAACTTCCCCAGCAACATGTATTTCTTTCGACATTTAGAAACACAAATGGGCTCTAACAAATTCACCTTCGAGCTAGTTTGACTCACTAAACGGCCAAACTTCATACATACAATTGTAAATTTTCTTGATTCGTAAGAGTCAAATTCAAGATCTTACTTGAAGGAAAGAAACGTTGAACCATCTGAACTAACTCATGTCAGTAAAATCAAGTTATTTTCTACCTCACCAACAGGTAAAATCGTAGCTAAAGATCAGTTAACTGACCTACCGATTTCGACTAGCAGCCATGAACGAAGAGGCAAGTCGTTCTTTTGTTTGCTTGCTACTTTGCAGAAGCATCAAATCCAAATATCATAATATGATATTATGCCTTCAAAAAACTAAGGAGAAATTCTTTTGCCGGCAATAAGGGAGGCCCAGGTCTAATACAATGATAGAAAATAAAGAGAAGTAAAGTGGCACATCAATCCCAAAACGAGGATTGAACTTGGGATGTTTTAACCGAGAGTCGGAGTCTTGTACCATTGCACTAAAACCACTTTCTCTAATGAGGAATTTTACAAAAGGGAAAGTGGTGACGTTCTCTTCCTCTTAATCCACGCAGTTGTAGTGATTGGTGCGAACATTTTGTCAATGATGCTTTGCATTATTGGGTCTTTGTTTAAGTAGTAATTTAGTGTTTAATTAATGGTAAATGTAGGCAATTATTCTCATAAAAGCATATTTACTTTTTAAAGGAGCTTTAGCGCCGTATTGTGAATCTATGCTTTATAAATCTGTGTTGGTCTGATTGGTTTCTTTCACTCCCCCCTTGAATTAACATATAGACAAAGTTTCTAAATAAAAAGTTCGAATTTGATGAGGCACGGACCTCATCAGTAGGAGGGAGAATCTTCTGTGCAGTGGGCATACCATCTAGCAATGTTTACGCGATATCACGAATTAATAAAATTCAACTATTTTAAGATTTTTTATAAAGCATTAAAAATTAAAAAAATTAAAATAACTGAATATTATCAATTTGTAACGCCACGTAATCACTGTCATATAATATACCTGTTACATAAAGATTTTCTCCATGGAGGTTTAGTTTCGTGGAGAATACACAGCTACAGCTTTTGTTTAAATTACACTATTCAACTAAAAAAACAGAGACTTCTAGAAAGAGTGATATGAATAAAAGTGAGCCTGTCGAAATTTTCTTGTAATGTTGTGATTTGAATCCTCTGAGTTTCTTGAATTAGTAGTTTTTTTTTTATTTAAAATCCAGTCTGTCAAAATTCACCATACCTTTGTTTTCCTTTCTTCTCTTCTCTGTTTCACTCTTCCGAGAGCATGAGGGCCTGCCAATCATAACCTTTTCTTCCTTCCCAATTTTAAGGTTCTGAGATTTCATAGATGTGTTTTTTTTAGATAACAAGAATTTTAAATTATATAGTTATATGGGGATGGACTTTGTTGAGGAGTCGATCCCACACCAAGTGAATTGAAACCTGATTTATGAAAAAATAGGTACCACCAACATATTAACTTAAACTTTTTGGGTTGAACATGAGCCAAATATTTTATAGGCTCGGGTGGATTTTTTCATTATATCATAGCAGGTTTCGTGTGAGCTCACACCATGTAAGGCCTGAGTGTAGAACTTGTGATCCATGAAACACAAGATCGGAAGAAAAATGTCCAACTCGTGATCAGTTTATCAAGTACAAGGAAAAAAGCCAGACTTGTATGTTAGCGCGAGCACGAAAGAGAAGGCACGCATCGTGGTAGCTTGTCCCCCTTCCAAAATCGGAAGTAAAATGCCTTTTTTGGTTGGATACGGATTCAACCTCTTGTAGATTTAGTGGGATATTTTACAATTTTAGGAGGTGTGTGTGGAACCATCACCTATAAATTTGGAAAACTTTTAAGCTCTTAAATAAAGTTTTTTTTTTTAATTTTATCTATATTTTATTGAATTGTCTTCTCCCCGAATTCCACGCTTTGGCTCTTGCTTTAGTTTTCTGGATCGGGACTTCAGGGCTCATTGCATTCATGGACATAGTGTGGTATGCACCGGAAAAAAGAGAGGGAAAAAAAAAAAAAAAGAGAAGCATGAAGAACCGGTAGACAGTGAATATAAAAGGAAACTATACCTGGGCATACACCAAAACTCATGATGGTTGGCTGTTGTCTAGTTATTGGGAAATTTTTAGGTAATCCTACCGTGTCACCCCCATACCAATCAAATAGGAAAAACTAGTAAATTTGTGTTAATCACCCAAGCAGTTGTCATAATTAAATATTAATCAAAGTAATTTAATTGGTTCTTTATCACCATATCATTATAAGGTATGACTATCTTAAATTTTTTCCTAGTTATTAGTCTTATAAATTGCACATGCACCTGTTTCACATGGTATATATTCACTCTAACTTTCACTTCAAGTGCATCTTCAAAAGGAAGATTACAATCTAAGAGGATAAGTAGATAAGGGGCATGGGCATCAACCCAGGATTGAATCGTGACATCTGAACTTTGAAGACATCGATTCTCCATTTTAACATGTGTTCCAATATCAGAATATCTCGTCGATTGTCCATATGAAAAAGTGTGTTTTCGTTGTTCCTTTTTTTGTAAATGTTGTAACCATCTTACAAATTATATTAGAACTTCCAAATTATCCAAATTCATGGGATTAATTGTTCTCATGAATTCATTTATAATAAAACGCTCTATAAAGGATCTCTTAAAATCATAAAAGCAATCACTCTGGACTATTTGTTATGATATGACTTGCAGATGAATTCCTTTTCTGAAAAAATATTTTCAGGTTTGAGGATGAGCTCAATGGGCTGGAGAGTCTCGTGAATATGAATTAAATCTGGAGAAGGATAGGGTACAGAGCATTTTGTAGATCATTTTTAACTTTTTTACTGCAAAGAATTTATTCACTCATATCTATGAACACCTCATAAGACATTGATCGAACAAATAAGTGAGTTGGTCTGACCAAGAGTTATGTGTTCCATAGAAGATTCAAACTAGATAGAGAATCGGGAATATAATGGGAGCAAACAAGCATATCCTAAGGGCTAAGCCCTTTTTTTGATATCGTGAGATATTCGGGTTTTATCCAACTAATCCCATGACCTTTTACACATAATTACAAGTGAACAGGGTAAGGTAAACTAAACGGTGCAGGTGACCTAACGGAAATTTGGAAGTTGGATGGGAAGGATATAGAAAAACTTCTTATTACCACCGGACCAACACTCAAGGATGAGCCAAGCACATATTGTTATTAGAAAAACATTTTAATCAGTGTGGACGATGAAGAGCTATATTAACTAAATCTATAGGTAAGAGAAGTGAGTATCATTTTCTTGGTCTCTCGGCCTTTGCTTCCCACGGCTCATCCAAGTTTAGAATCTACAACGAAATGTACTAGCTGGAAAATTCAAAATTATAAGGCATTGATCAACCTTTTTTATTAGGTACAGTACTTCAGTTCAACATCGGATTGATTTAAGTACAGACCAAAGCCTAGGATTGGTGTTCTGTGTTCAGGACAATCGATATAAGGAATAAATCATGAGTTTGCAATGAATGATTAGGGGCACACAACAATCCAAGCTCAAATACTTTTCGTGAAATAAATCCAAGGTAGGCACTACTACTTAGCAAATATATTAAAAGTCATGAGTTGAAGAGTTCCCCAAAAAGGGGGAACAGTGATAAGACTCAAATGCAAGTTGCAATTTACCTTTCAGGTTGCAGAATGACAAGTTCTAGCTTGATCTACTGGTGAATGACTGCAGACAACGTGTTCTCTACGATTTCGCAGACCAAATCCAAACAGAGCCTCTCCTCTCCTAGTTGCTGGTCTTTTCCTTTTGTTTCTGCACGAATTCTGCTACTATGGTTCCTCCAAAAGCGTCCCGAGAAGTGTCTTCTTTTGATCGTCTAACTCTTTGATCATGCAATGCATTGCACGCTCACCAGCACCTATGGAGCTAAGTGGACTTTGTCTGTCTTGAAGAGCTCTCACAGATGTCTACAGGCAAAGGGATCCGTCATATGCATCTTGTGAAGCTGTATTTTACGCTAATGAGACTTTGAACAATCTTATTCCATCTGCCTTGAAGAACACATCCTTTTCAGTGCGACCTCGAGAAGGGCTCTTTAAATATGAAGAGAAACTCTCCTCCCTCTACGCTCTTTTTCTCGTTTTCTTTCCTTTTTTATGGACGTTGGCTGCTGGTTCATTCGGACTTACAGGAATAAAAGCTCTTTGAGCATAGTTTTGTTGGCCCCTTTAAGAATATTCTTAGAGTGACTGCAGCAAGCATCGCAGTTGATATATGGAGGTTAATTGAGTAAATGATATAGACCAAAGAAGAAATTAGTAAAGTGGATTAGATGGATCCATTCACCTGAAGACCAGATTAATTTAAACCCGGGTGGGGCTTCAAGAGAAAACCTAGGGCTACCCAAATCATGAGAACGAGAGCTTTTTGTCAATTGTAAACACATCAGCTAGGGTGGTCACTGCAGTGGCTGCTGAACTCTAGGGCGTGAAGTCCAGATTTGGAGCCTACTTTTGCCAAACGAGTTTCAGCGAGTTTTACCATAGACAAATTCTGAATTGGTTCGTTGCTTCATCATCTCGAGTAAGAGGCCTCCTGACCCCCAACTGCTGCTTCGCTTGTTCAGACGATCGACTACAGACCTTCTTTCAAGGCAGTGACACATTTGTATTCTCCATACTTTTAGGGAGGATTCGACCTTCCACGTCACCTGCTGAGGGCATTCACAGCTTTCTTTTTGGTGATAACATTGGGGCCTCCATTCCCTACGCTCGTGTAATATAGTTTTATTTTATTTGGGTTTTGGGTCCATCTTACACCGAAAAATGTGAGGATAAGTTCAACTCTTGGACAGACTTATATGTAATGATGTTATTGTGTGGATAGAGTCTTGTGTGTAGCAGATATACTATATGGTAGATCTAGCTTGATGTCATGAGCCAATCGGATTCATTTACTTTTAGGTTTTTTTTAATAAAATCTAAAAAGAAAGAAACAATCCTAAAATGGTTTAATTTGATTGGCTCAATTTGCTTGGCTCGTGATACCACCTTAGCACTACCGCATGGTATATGCCCGTTACATACAAGACTTTCTCCACCACGTGACAGTGCCCACACAGTGATACTAACTGATTAAATCAAGTCAATTATTTAGGAATTTATTATAAAAATCAACCGTAAAATGACTTGTAACACGTAGTGAAATTGTTACATATAAGGCTTTCTCCAAGTCTTGAGGCTCTTTTATTACCCATTGTTCAATTCCTTAGGACATTCTACTACTTCATGAACCGAGTTTTATAATGTATACATGCGACTGTTAACCAAAGGGCTTTATCTCCACTTTAATGAAAGGAGTGATTTTGTCACACGCAAAAAGTACATAATTATTAAGTTGGAGGACTCTGGATACCCTATATTTTTTCACTTTATCCAAATCCTACCTTAAATTCAACAAATGAGCTTTGCTGAAAACTTCAAAAATTCTTAAATGATCATGTCTCACTACGTGTTATTAGAAAGTATCATTTAAATTGTGACAAATAAGTAAATTAGTATTAATTACTCGAGCAACTACCTTAACTATCGCTAATCAAAGTAATTTAATTGGTTCTTCCTTACCATCTCACTGTGAGAATAATCATCTAAAATTTTTTTCATAAAACTTGTATCATACTATAGGTTTTGAGTATGAGAAAGTTTTTTAATGGAACGGATATACCATGTAGGCGATGCAAATGTGGTATATTCATGCAATCAGAATACATTATTCCGTACTTGTCAAATTAGAATTCACCATTTATTAGGATTTTCTATTTTTTTTCAAAAATATTAGAATTTAGTACTTATATATATAATTATTAAATACATATCAAGTTTTGATTAGACTAGTGTATTAATTCATCATTAACACGTGATATAACTACTTCACCAAAGGCCTTTTCCACTTCGAGTGCCTTATTAGATTGTTTTTACTATTTTCTTCATTGTTTTAATAACTCTATCATTATAAAATTATTTCAATACCTTTTATAATTTTGATTATTATAAAGTAATCGAATTTGGGATAGATTTCCATATTTATTTTAGTTTGTTGATAGTTTAACATTGTTTTTTTTTTTATAACCAAGATATCCAAGCCCCTTTCTAACCCGATAGTTTGACATTGTTATTTTAATGATATTGTCAAATCTTAGTTAACAATGTTTTTATTACTTTTATATTTCTTTCTTAAACATCTGGTATGACATTGCAGTGTAATAAATTCGTGGAATAAACATTATTGTTACATCAAATAAAACTTTGTTGATTTAATTAGGATTAGTGGCACAAAGCAAAATGAGAATCAGAGTTTGTAAGAGGAAATTACCACCAGTCTAATTCAATTACACTAACTCGTTCTCTTTGCAAATCAGTCTCCGGTACCGATCCCTGATATTGAGTGGGCTAGAACTGAATCTTGCTCTGGTGGATTAATTTATTTTTATCCAGAGCCCGCTAGACTTTCATTAATGTATACTCAAGACTATGAAAAAATTTTAAATACTTCTATTTAACAATGGCGTGATGAGAAAGAGTCAATCAAATTGTG
>CM075298.1:11014851-11035934 GCA_037672795.1 Lagerstroemia speciosa | reverse complement strand
TGGGGACGAGGGCGCTGCTGAGGTGGAGAGCTAGGAGAGAATCGAGGCCGCCTACGGAGGAGCCGCCGATGAAGACGGCCGGGGCGGGGGAGGACGGCAGGGCTGAGATCTCGGAGTCCTCGAGCTCGATTACCGCGGGGTGGACGCCGAGGGTGGAGAGAAGCTGCTTCATGACGTGGCACATGCAGCAGGCAGAGCGGGTAAATATGACGACGGGGTGCTCCGAGATCAGCCTCCGGATCCTCGTTTCCGGGGACTCGGCCTCGTCGATGGAGAGGGAGGCGGAGGATGAGACGGACGAAGCGACGGTAACGGAGCCGAGGTCGAGGCGGACGATCTCGTTGGAGCAGCGGCGGCGCTGGACTCCCTGCATACTTAGATAGCTACGATTAAACACACAGAGAAAGATGTCAAAAGCAGATAGTGAGGGAAGATGAGTGTGAGAATAGAGAGGTCTTGAGGAGTTTTATATTTGAGAGAGAGGGACTGCTTACATCACACTATACAGTGAGGGAATAGCTTTCTTTCTTTTCTTTTCTTTTTTCCTTTTTAAATATTCAGTGTGCAACAATTAATAAATTTATTATGCAAATTTTGATATTGATATTAATACATATAAAATTTTTATAATTTTTAAGAATCAATTTTACATTTATCAATATCTAAATAGTAATTCTCAGAATAAACTCGTTATATATCACATATATCAAATATTTACCCCACCGTAAATTGGTCATAATATAGCAAAATTTCTGAGTTAAAAAATGTTATAGATAAAAAAAATTATGAACAAGACAATTTTGGCCCTCATTGGGCAACTAAATTAGTATCATTTGATGTGACTAAAATAAATAGAGAGGAAAAAACAAAAGGCTTTGCTACAATCACAATACCCCTTGGATTGGAATTAATTGTTTCCCAATCGATTTTTATAAGTGAATTTTTACGTGCATTTATTCAATTTTCTATATCCTGTTCTGGATTGTTTAACCTTTTTCACTAGTGCACTCTCGTATATATTTAATCACATTTTATTCCTATATTTTTAGGTGCATGAATCTTTTTAATAATTGAAAAAATAAGTTATATATTTTGAAAATTGTCTTTGAGGGTAAGAAATTATTTTCCTTTTTTTTGTGTGCATCAATGGAATGCAGAAGTCATTTGAACTACTAATTATTCAATTCGAGCCGGATCGACCCATTAGAGATAAAAACCCTACCTATATAAGTTTTTCCTTTTACTTTAATGTGTGTAATACACAACAATTTCATTGTATACATATATGTTCAGATCTTAACGCTTTAAAGTTGATCGATCTTGAAAATTATGAAAACTTTACACTTGTCAATATTTGATAGATATTTACATAACAAAGTCATTATGCATCGGTGGTCTAGTGATCTAAAACTCACTCACATGTTTTGGTGAGTTTGAGGTCACATATTCAAAATCTCGATCTGAACAATACTGTTAGAAGAGACGCTTGAGCCCGTGCTTTGGTGGATACTGGTTTCTTAGACTATACTATACATTTGATGGAGCTACATTGACGGGGCTACTGTTAATACTAGTTATTGATCATTTCATATAATATATTTGCATTTGAACACGAAAACTTGAATATTACGTAGCGGGATGACTGAGTCGCTGCAATTGATACTCTCTCCTTTTCACTGATAAAAAAAAAAAAAAAAGAGCCATTATGTATTACACTATTAATATTCACTCAATCTTTGAGGGGTGATGCCCCTGGGGTCGAGACAACTCAGAAAGGAATCCTTCCCACTTGCTGTGAAAATCATATCACGGCCCATATCATAATTACAAAGAATGGTTGGTTGTAAATTGTGATTAATCACAAATCCAAAAATCAAACGGCAGTCTCCACTTTTTTGATGGAATTCAGTTTCGGTATGAATCCGAAACACGATATTTGTGAGGTATAATGGTTTATTTATACAACAGAGGATTCATGGTGTCGAGGTTTTGCATTTTGGAAAACACCGGATGCTTGTTTTCCGCAATCTGTTTTCCAAAAGAGGCTTCCCGAATGAAGATTTGATAGTAGTTTCCCAACAATGTTACCATTTTTCCTTTTTTTTTTCCTTTTTTCGATCCGTATCATTAGTATCTAAAATTTAATAGGTTCTCACTAATCAAGTCAGTGCCAGCTAGGGCTAATCCCATTTTTTTTTGCTTTTACACACATGCAAAAAGCACTTTTTAGAGGTTCTAAACATCGTTACTCATATGTAATGATGTAAAAGTAGAATATAATATATAATTATTTATCTGATTATTGAATTTTTATAATAAAAGTAAATTTTAATACTTTTAAATTTAAATTTGTTTCATATAAATTTAATTTAATTTAATTTATTTTTATTTTATTAGTAAAATAAATGATAAATGACCATTCTACACCAACGTTTCCAGATTTCCAATCCTACTGTGACAGGTTTCCAAATTCCATTAACGCTCTTGACAAAATATTGATTATATGGTAAACGTGGAGGAGAATTGAAATTTCTTTATCATTCTAATTAAAAGTGAAAACTCGTAGTAAATACAGGAAATCGGGAAAAATTCATGCAGTAAACAATCTCTTGCCCTTTAATAATGAAATGAGGATTGGAGTCAAAACATTAAAACAAGTTTCTCTTTAACCTCTGATTTTAATACCAGTTTCGAGTGTCCTGTGATCGGAACTTGAATCGAAACCGATTCTAGCCGATTCCATAATTTATGACACGGGCCTTATTCGAATTTCATTAGAATTCAGAACATGTATAATTGGATAGATTCTTCCGGTTTAGATTTTGCTCGGCATCCGTGGACATCTGTCGTAAGAGGCAAGAAGGGAATTCCAAAATTTTGTTTTAAAAAAAAAGTCTAGAAGAAGAATTATTGGCCAAACATGAGACGCGTGGAAATCATTAACTAGCCAAGCACGTGAGATGCACGTGTAAGGGATCGATCCGGCAAATTTGGTGCTTCTCAAGCACGCAAAAATTTGTATTGTGTAATGATTTGTCGTACGACAGTATATGCGCTGAAAACGATTAATTAAATTTAGTTACATTTAAAATTTTTTATAAAATCTAAAAAATAAAAAATAACTTTAATCTGTACAATTAAGTACAAATATGTGAAAGGTTTGATTTTTTTCATATTTATCTTTAATCTAATTAGTAATTTTAGTCATTTTACACATTACATCTACAATTCTCCATTCTCATTCCATATCACTCAATATTTATAATTTTCATAATAAAAATTTATCACTTTTTAAATTATTTTCGTAATTTTCTCAACTGTTTCAAACGATTATCTTAATTAGGAATTCATGTTCATGTTTTTAAAATCCTCCAAATTCTTGTAATGTTCGTAATTTTAATAAAAAAATATATGTTATTCACTATAAATTTATATAATTACACGTTTTACTTCATTTTTATTTAGTTAACGCTACTTATTTTTTTATCTACTCTCATATTTAATTTTATTTACTTTAATCATTATATTATTTCTTTAATTATCTTAAATTTTCATGTAAAATATAGTTAATAATTCACGTTCTAGTATTCCTATATGGATACTGTTAAATTAAAAACACCGTTAAATGTATTACTTTCTCCTCAAGCACAGGTGGTGGCGGGGAAAGCAACCGGATCCAATGGTGGTGATTGGCTAAGTAAACGAGGATGACGTCACTCTGACTTTTTGACGTTGTGCCGTAAGATTCACAAGTGACGTAACCAAACGCACTCCACTGGTGCGCGATGGCTGCTGACGTGATCGCTGGGGTGGAAAAGAAAGGCCCGTCCGTTGACCCAAAAGACGGACCACCGGAATGTGATATTAGGCCATCCTGTTGTCAACAACTGTGTTATTATATAGCAATACTTACCTGGCGATATCCAACAATACGATCAATAACCCAGAAATAACGTTACTGTAAAATTATCAATATTTACTGATCTGTGGTTAAATTATATATATGGAATTATTGTTTTAACTTATGAGAAATTTTAGAAATTAACCGAAAAAGTTAAATTTATACAACTCCCACAATTTTCTCAGCTAAATACACTTGCTCATAAACTAATCAAATTCTTTCCAAGCCCCTGACAAACATCATATATCGTAACACTGCTAAGAACAGAAATTCTTAAATGAATTGAGCGAACAGATAATACAGTGAATTTGAAATAGTAATTTGATACTTCAATAAAGGATTACGTCATCTTAAAGCAATTAATATCATTAATAGATTTTAAAAAGTTTTATTGTATAGATTATTGGTATACTAAGTAATTATTTACTGAATTCACAAATAATATAACAACTCCATTCATGCAACAACGCGGTGAAGCTGAAGCTAAAGGGGCCTCTTCACCCATATTGCCTCAAAGATTCCACGTGGCAATCTCGCATCGTTTCCTTTCTGCTGGGCCCGAGTTTTTCCTGTTCTAATGCAAACTTGTCCTTTTAATTTACAGTGTTCATTAAAAAAAAAAAAAGGGACTTTCTCAGTACCATATTTTATTTTTTTTTCATTGCAAATTTTTATTTTTATATTTATGCACTTAATCTTTTATCGTTTTTATCACTTTAATTCTTTCATAACTTTTTCATCCCAAATAATTTTCAATCTAGAAATATTTTTAAACAAAAATATTTTTTTTAAATTAAAAAAAAAGGAACGATTGATTGTTAGTCACTACTCGACAAAATCATGTCCTATTCTAGATAAGAACTTGTCTTTTTTACGAGAAAGTCTTCAGTGGAGCGGTTATACCACGTCAACGGCTGCGTTGGTATATCCGTCAAATCGCGACTTGACATATAATCAATAATTATACAATTATGGTTATTAAATCCTAAAAAAATATAAAAATATAAAAAATCTTAAATAAATTGTGGCCCTAATTGAAATAATATATAAATAGTCAAAAAATTAAAAAAATCTAATAATGGTGAATCCTAATTAGAAAGATATATAAACAGTAATTCTTATTGAAATGATATACCACATAAGCAATGCTGACGTGATATAACTGTTTCACTAAAAATTTTCTTCTATTTTAGAGGGGATGTTGCCAATAACCACCACTTTCTTACTAAGGAACGATTCCTCTATACTCCCTCCTGTTTGGGTTTTTTTTTTTTTAATTTTCATAAAAATCTATAATAAAAATTATTTTTCTTCTTTAATGTACGCTTGTCAAGCGAGAAATTACAAGTGCTAACGCATTGATATGCTTTCGAGCTGTAGCAAGGACTCGGTGGGCAAAATGTGAAAGATTAAAGATATGTATGATAAAAAATAAAGGTTTAGTCTTCAAGTATTAGCTTAATTGGATAGAACGTGCGTATGACTCGTGTGAAAATTCATGAGATTAGAGGTTCGATTTCCCTTTGAATGTGTAGTCCCTGGTGAGGCCACTCACACATTGATTTATCTGGATTCATGAGCTTGTGAGATATTCATGGGTTAGAAAGAATAAATTTTTTATTATCAAGAATTAATATTTTGTATGAAAATAGTAAAGTGTAAATTGTTGATGAACAAAAATATAATTTACAAAAGAAATAACTTTTTCGGTGGAAATTTTTGTTTTTTAAGTTTACACAAGTTTCTTTTCAAAGCATTTCAGACAACATTCCATAGGAATTAATTTCATAACAAATCTCATGGTAAATAGTTTCCACCTCGAGATGAAATGAGAGGGGCCTGTTTTATTTCCTTTTGGCGTAACTGTCGGGATGCTCCAATTTCCCTTTCGGCTAGTCTAATCACATCATTAATGCTCTTGCCGCCCGAATTCCTTTTTGTAACTTTTTTACGCTTCAGTTACTGAATTATTTATCAGTTTAATTTAACATTTTATAATAAATAATTCAAATTAAATAAAAGAATTTAAGAACTTATACTTATTTTCTTATTTAGTGAATCGTTCGGCTATTAAAATACAAATTCCCTTCACTTTTAATAAATTTTAAGTGGATTTGAATTTGATGTACCAACTACTTCTTGTTTACTTGACCTTTCATTCTTAAGAAATTTTACAAAACCATAGGGCTATTTAAGGAAAAAGTTTTAGACAGTTAAACCTTACATTGAATTGGTGAGGAAAAACCAATTAAATTGCTCTTTTGTTATGACATGGTTGATATTTTCTCACATTGCGTGGTAAAATAATATCATTAAAAAATTTTTCCTTATATAGCTATGTCCTTTTCTCTTTTCACTCTCTTGTCACATGATTAACCCATCGACCCTCTCCACCTAGCATGGTAGACATTCGTAAAACAGTGTTTCCCCCTACATGGTGAAACAATATTTAAAAAAAAAAAAAAACCTTTATAAGTCTATATAGTTAGTATTTAAAAGTTCAACGAATTCTGATTAGTCTAGTTCAAGTTCGATGAGCCCACTAGAGATAGAACTCTTCTGTAATGAATTCTTTGCATTTATAAGACCGAACCACAGATCTTTCAGGGCGAAGACAGTTCTTTTAACCTTTTATTACTTCTCTCTTTCTTTAAACTTTTTTTTTGGGAGCTTGAACTCCTTTAAGGGAGGAAAAAAAACTATGAGGACCATATTTCAAATATTATAAAATTGACAGTTATATCAGCTTGCCACGAGACGCAACTACCCTAAGCAACTATAATTTTTCTTTTAATTTTTCATTTAATGAGGTTCGTAAATTTATAAGATAATTTTTTCAAAAACAATTTAAGGGCTTCCTGTCCAATCTTCTTAATAGAAAAAAAAAAAAAGAGAGTTAACAAGAATCATTACACCTTGCAGAAGACTCGTGGGACAGTAAATGACAATCGATCACGTTAATTATCCAAAAAAGAAAAAGAAAATCGATCATGTCATTGAGCAAAATGCTGAGCAAAGCATTGTATATTAATTTGTTAGCCAAGCTTTGAATTCAGTGCGGGTTCTCTACTTTACTTTCGCCCTCGGCATGAGTAATTATAACTTTTTTTTTATATCTGTAATGTTAAGGGAGAAGCAAGTAATTTTAAATTTTTTTTAATTTTTAAAACGACCGTTTATCGTAATTTAGTTACATGATCCTTTATGGTCAATTAAATTATTTTAAAATAATTACCCCACTCATTATCCATTTTTATCTAAGACAATTTTTATTATGAAAATGTGCATGAATTTCTTCACAGTTGCGTTTATCGTAATTAGTTACATGATCCTTTATGGTCAATTAGATTCGTTCCTTCCTATGGAGAGCCATTCCAATAACATTGCAGTGGGTGCTAACTTGGTCAGGAGACATGTGGGTAAGGACCCAAGTTGTAAGTTTTGTGGAGCTGTGGAAACAACTGAACATGCCCTTCTGTTATGTAGCTGGACGTCATATATTTGGTTTGAGGTGCTGGGCTTGAAAATTAGTGCAATAGGGTTGAGCACGATGGGCAGTTGGGTTGAAGGTTTGATGAGACTCCCTATTGGGTCTGGTAAGAAGGAGTTTTTTTCTACTCTTGCCTTTACATTGTGGTATATCTGGAAAGAAAGGAACTTTGCTGTTTTTGGTGAGGATAAGCCTAACAGAGTTAGGACCATTGATCGAGTCCGCGGTGCAATTGCTGAGTTCTCTCTGTTTCAATTCCTAGTAATCGGAATAGCTTACCTTCCCATGGAAAGGGGCGTTTTGCTTCTAATTCCTCTTGCTGGCAAGCTCCTGAGCCAGGCTTTATCAAAATTAACTGTGATGGAGCACATGACCTGATTACCAAAGAATCTGGTGTGGGGATTGTTGCTCGAGATAAGGAAGGACTATTGGTTGGTGGTCATGGGCAGAACATGCTGAGTGTGTCCTCTGTGATTGTGGAAGCTTCTGCAATCTATGAAGGACTCAAGTTTGCTGCTGCCAAGGAATGGAGAAGAGTTATAGTAGAATCTGACTCCAAAGTTGTGATTGATGCAATCACTCATGTGGGTGGGGAACCATGTTGGCAGATTTCCCCTCTTGTGCAGAATATTCGCAGCCTGAAGATGAAGTTTGATACTTTGCGGTTCAGCTTGATCAAGCGACAGGCAAATGATTGTGCTAACTGTGTGGCACAATGGTATAAAAGGAGATGTATCCCGAGTAATTGGGTGGTGGCTATTCCTATCTCCTGTGTAATTTTCTAAGAGCTGATATCCTTGGTTTGTCTCGTAACTGTGACACTTGTATCTCTGAATCCTTTGATCCTGTTTGAATAAATAGTGTTTTTGTCCAAAAAAAAAAGTCATTTTACAACTGTATTTTAGTACATTTTATCATTTGAAAGGTTTAGAACATAGGAATGGAGTAGTTCAATTAATTTGTTTAAATTACACATAATAACATATTTTTTTTTCAATTGTATTCAACAATATTTCACATGCATAGCATGAGCGATTAGCTATTACATTGCTTGTACCTCTTAATTTCCGTTTTTGCGCCCTGGATTAGGGGTAAATATCTTCCTTGCAATCATAGATTGAATTTCAAAGCTCTTCAATGTAAAAGTTCCATCTCATAAAACGACACAACGGTAATCATCTAACCTCAGAATAGTCGAGCTAAGTCATATTGATTGTGCGTGACTTTTATGTTTTTACAATTATCTTAATAAAAAAGGTAAACTTTATCGGATAATAGTGTCATTTGTTATTATTAAATTACAGATTGACCTAATAAGTGAAAAAACAGTTTAATTAGTTCTTACTTGGAAAATCACCTCGCCACACCGACTAGGAAAAGAACAATCGTTGATTTATAAAAGAATCGAGTAAACTACTGATAGTTTAGATTTTTGTGTAAATACAAAGTTAGTCTCTTATAAGGTATACTAATAATAATATAATATTTGAACAGCAACCTAGTAGTCTCATCCTGGCACAGCTGATGACTATCTAACATAAGCATGACAATCAAGTAGTCCTATCTTGGCCCACGTGATGGAAAGTCGGCGAGTCCAATGACAACAATTTAACCTCATATCATGGTTAAGATTAAGCCTTTTAACATGCGCAGTGTCAGAAGGGCGGTTAAATTCTACATCGACTAGAAAAAGAGTAATCATGGGTTTAGAAAGGAGTTGGCTACTACCTCTTCATAATTTAAACTTTTTGACGGATAACAAACTTAATCTCTTATAGGTCTGGCAATATTTTACATGGTATCTATGTTAAAGTCCAAACTTTTAACACGTTATGCATGAGAGATGGTGTTAAATTCTACGTCAGCTAGGAAAAGAATAATCATTGGTTTATTATAGAATTGAGTACTATCACATGATAACTTAGACTTTTTGGAGGAAACGAGTTCGTTCTCTTATAAGATCTACTATTATTAATAACATAAGATTCAAATATCTTGACCCTAACAATTTCACAATTTCTGATGTAAGCCAGTAAACCCATCATGAAATCACAGTTTTCCTATGTGATGGATGAGAGGAATATTGGAAAGTATTGTGAATTGTCAAATTATTGTAATAAAATCTTCTACAAATAACTTGTTAGCATACTTGGTAGGAGTCTATTCTTGTATTAATAGAAATAGACACTAAACTTATTGTGTGCGATGATTCCTCAATTCTTGTAGTGTTTTCATGGTATTAGAGGACAATTGAGAAAACTACCTTCCTCCCAATCGTATTCCTAGTCAAACATCATGGCTATTGATCAAACTCCATCTTTCACTGTGTAATAATCTACCTACTATTCCAATTAAGTTAGATGGTACAAATTATTACCTATGAAAGAATGCCATTTTCCCCCTTCTGCAATCCTATATGCTGCTCGGATTCGCAAGTGGATCAGTTTTAGCACCATCACCAACCACTCTTGTCAATGATGGTGCCGATGAGACTTGTCACTGTTACTATGAAAATTAGACTCCACCTGGTCAGCATTAGCTCAACACCTAAAGACAGGAGCAAGCGCAACACTCCCTTCTCCCTATTGCTACCTCTTTACAGTGGCCTGTTGTTAACTGAATGTTAAAATTATATTCCTTCATGACTGTTTAAAAGGAGGGGCATTTATTGTAATCGAAAAATAAATTTAGTACAACACCGCCAATTAAGTAGAACACCGCCAATTTTCTATTTATATCATTTTATTTTATTTTAATAAACTCATTCTATTATCTACCACCAAACCTAATCTAAGTTGAATGATAGTTGATTCTATGTGAACGCGGATCACAGTTAAAGAAAATTGTAATCAACCAACATTAGTTAGTTCAAGTGATTGCAAAAGTTTTAAATTCGAGTTTTCGTGAATGGAGAGTATCGATATTAAGAGAATTTTACCTCCTTAATTGGTTGATTCGAACTCTAATTCAATTAGTCTGAGGGACAAAGCACTTTTATATACAATTGCGTGAATCACGACGTAAGTTGCTGTCTTCTTCGACGCATCCCTCTACTGTGGACAGTGCAATTACAAGCACAATAATTTCTGGCCGACGTTAATAAATTGATCTGATGGTTCATTGACAAAAGAAGGACAAGTACAAAGAAAGGTGAAAGTAACTTTCTGTATTATATAAGTGATGTGAGGTGACGAGGAAGAAGTTTCACTTTGATCAAAGTGTCCCTGGATTAACAATGACTATTTCATCTCATGATCATATTATTTATTGATCTTCTCTAGCTCGTTACATGCATACAATCGAATTGAATGAATTTTTTTTGTGAATATGGCAGATATTATTGAATTATCAATACTATAGTCCATGGCAACACTAGCCCGTGCATACGAGATAAGCCTCTTGGTTGCGAACTAACCCTACAATATCTGCAAAAGGTGAAAGGTAAAAAAACTCCAAGTCCTGAACTTTATCTCTTGCGAATCTTCCCAATACATCTGATGTAGTGTTAGAATTCATAGTGTATATGTTTCATCTGAGAGGAACAGAAAGCAATATCAACAGGAAGAGATGTTAGATATAGATTCTTATACAGAATATTTGGAATCATATAAATGACCGATCTCGCATCTATTTCCACCATAAGCTGTGTAATTTGTGGGTCCACTCCCGCCCACATAATGCTTATAGCTCAACTAGATAAAAAACCGAGTAAATTCTCTCATCCAATTCCCACTATCATCAATGAGGATATAGTTTTAGTGCAGTGGTATGACGCTTCGACTCGCAACCTAGAAGTTTTGAATATGATCCTCACCATGGGAGTCAAGCTCATGGCCCCCTTTTGTCATTGAAAAAAAGTCCCCACTATCATCTGTGAGCAGCCCAGCCTATCATAGACAATAAAAGGACAGATTTCTTGAGGAGAAATATAATAATTCATGGAGAATAATATAGTTAGAATCAATGAATTTATATAAAATTTTACATATTTTTCCGAATTTAGGATGATGATAACTCCCATCGCCCTCCTAAATCCATTCCTAATCTAAAAGAGAGTCTATATGTCACGAATATATAACTTACACTATTGTTTGGTGGTATTACAAGTTAATAAGAATTAACCACATTATCCGAAAGCTTATATATACCAAGGAAGATTATGATATCCTCTTAGTTATCGTAGTTTTTTTTTTGATAATTTAATGCAGATCGTAAAATTCATTGGCTAGCCACTTGAGTGTTTTGTAAATTCTACGGGCTCCATATAATCGTGGTGACTTTCACTAGTGTGAAATGTTTTAATTTTAATTTCTGCCGTCGAGCATATTTATTTTACATATTGATTGGCGATGCGGTGAGATCGATCTCTCCGTTTTTCCTCTGCTACTTTCGTGTCAAGATTTGTCGAGAGGCAAGGGGGCCTGAGAATCCATGTCAGAGCAGTGTCCTACGCATGCATGCATGATCTGCGACAATCTCCGAGAAATCAGTGATGAGACTGAGAGTAAGGCGATCTATAACAAACAAACAAACAAATAAATAAATAATTTCACCAAGTGGGAGAAAAAAAGGTAATACTTAAGACAGAGCATCAAAGGAAAAATGAATTACTAGGGCAAAAGTTTCGAAAAGCAAGTCATATGATCGAACAGAGCCTGATTTGCTAGGTTACTGTTAGCATAATCTTACTTCATGATTCTCTGTAATACGCAAGATGATAATTTTTTTAAAAAAAAAACACTTTTGATCTTCAATATTTTATAATTTTATTATTTTTAATCCTAAACTTTTATTTTTTTTATCATTCACATTTTAAACCTTTCGAGTTTTGCAACGTTAGTTTTGTAGTTATTTTTCCATCAAAAAAGCATATCCTATTAAAAAAAGAATATTACATCCAAAAATTATTTTTTTTTATAAAAAGTCTCAAAAAAGTAATGAAAACAAGGAAAAAAGTTAGTGAAAATTAAAAATATCGATCGAATTTTACTAGTGGCCACATCTCCTCCAAAATTAAGAAGCAATCCTGATTGAAAATTAATTTGTGACTATAACCATTATAAAATCATGATTGATTTTAGAAAAAAATGAGTCATAATTTTAGAGGAGACACCTACTAGTAACTAACAATTCCTTAATTAGGGACAACCCTACTATACTCTTTATTTTTCGTTTGATTTTTCTATTTTCATAAATATTTATATAAAAAATTATTTTTTGGATGAAAAATATATTTTTGAATTGAAAAAGTAAAAAAAATGTAAAAACTCAAAAGGTTGAGGATATAAATGACAAAAAATAAAAGTTTAAGATGAAAATGGTAAAAGTATAAAAGTTAATGACTAAAAATGTTGTTTATGCTAATTTTTTCAATGATAAGTTGAGGGCTCATGAACTTAATATATGGATTAAAAAAAATAAGATTAATAGTGATATTCGAACTCATAACTTATTGATTATAAGTCGAAATCTTATACCATTACATTAAGATCACATCCTTGTAAAATCAAAATTTTAATTACAGTATTTAGATATCGTTGTATTAATGTGTTTTTTTTATCTGAGTTGCAGTAATGTGTTGGTCAACTAGATGATTTGAAATAGATATTAAGGGTTTAGTTCATTATTAAACTTTGAATTACAGTCAATAAAGAGTACAAATTTTACTGAACAGATTGCCCGCTAGATAAAGCTGCCGATGGGTGGGATTTCTCTTTTTATTTTTTTTTTTATAGATAAACGCACACATATGTATAGAATGAGATATAAGAAGGAAAAAAAAAATTGAAGGAAACGAGAAGTTCTAGCAATCCTAGGACCTCTTGTTCCCGGGTCTAGGGCGGTACCGTGGGACTCTACCATTAAAAATTGAATTTATAACCTATTAATTTTAGGTCGAGAGTAATATCACTGCACGGAGGCCCTTTCTCATGATTTCATCTTTCTGCCTTATTCACTGATATCCAACAATCTAACGGTATCAGCCTAACGGGCCCTGACCCTGATTGCTCCAATTCAAGTAAGGAAAGACCGCTAGGGGGTAAAGTTTTCTCAAGTCGAATTTTTTTCATTCACAAGACTTGAACCCGATACCTTACTTTAGATAAAGAGATGTCTTACCACATTAACCAATCCATTTTGATATGATTTTCATTTTGGTTCCTGTTATAATCCTACTTCTCATTTTACATAGGAGTCACCAACCATAGTGTTAACCAACGTGGGCAACTCCAACTCTATATAATATAGTCCGGTTTTAGACTATAGCATAAATCACAATAAACATTTGCATTATAGAAACTCCTTTCATCAAATAATTTGTACATACACGTTTTATTATACTATGCTACCTTAACCATTTACTTTTAAAAATTAGTTTAAATGATACTTTTAATCCTCAACCTTTCGTATTTTTATTATTTTTATCATAAATCTTTATTTTTTGTCATTCACGTCCTCAACCTTTTGAGTTTTTACCACTTAGATCTTACCTTTACATTTCCATCCAAAAAAAACATATTCTATCCAAAAAGAATATTTCATTCAAAAATTATTTTTTAACAAAAAAATATTTTTCAAAAAATAAAGAAAAAAGGGAAAAATAAAGGAAAATAAAAAATATCGACATGGTTTTACTAGTGGTCATTTCTCTTTCAAAGTCAAGACACATTTCCAATTTAAAATTCATTGGTGGTTATTAAAATTATAACATCTTGACTCATTCTGAAAAAAAAGTTCTAATTTTAGAATGAACATCTGCTAGTAACTAATATTTCTTTAATTAAGGATGAAATATACTTTTTTTGAAAAATATTTTAGGATAAAATATTCTTTTTTGGACTAAATATACTTTTTTATATGGAAAAAGTAACAGTGGGACCAGAATGACAAAATGTTAAGATGTTAAGGATGCGAATGATAAAAAATAAAGATTTACGATGAAAATGATAAAAATGCGAAAGATTGAGAACAAAAAGTATCCTTTTTCTTGAAAATTAATCATGTTAAATGAATGTATGATTCATTATTTATTACTTAACACACTCTCTTATGCATCAACTGCATTAATTTTGAAAATTTAACGTATGAGATTAGTTGAATAGGAGATACATGCATGCCCAGCATACCGAACCTGCACTATACTATAATAATGTCGTTTGAAGTTACCACGTTTGTTTATTTTAAAATATTAATTGTATTAAATAACAACCGTTTAATTTGCCATTTTTTGCTTAATAAAAAAAGGCATAGTTTCAGTCATTAATTCGTTCAATAATTTAATTAAACAACTCATGATCGATTATGAAAGATGGTTCATAATTAATGATATCAATAAAACAAGGAATCTACTTGTCCATAATCAGTTTTCGTACCTCCCAAGCAAACTGCAAAATTTCCATGCACACAAAATAGTGGAACATATTGATGGGCCCCAACATTTTGTAAATGGTGTCATGTCGATACTACTATGCATCATGCAAATCCTCCACATTTCCGCACAAATGGACAAAACTTCTTGAAGGAAGATAAAGGTGCAAGAGGATAAAAGGTGAAAGATGTCATGAATTATAGCCCACCTGTTCTTTTTCCATTTTTCCTTTGGATGGATGGGGGCAAAGTCCGAGGAGGAAGAAAAAAGGGTAAGACTTCGGGCAAATTGCCAAAAAAAAATTTTGGAGATTAATACTAGAATTTTTATATATTTATTATTTTTTACAGTCAAATCTTACAAGTTTAAAAATGATTAATTCAATTTTACATGATCAGTTCTGTTATACTTTTAATTTAAACAATCATTTTTTCATTAACAGAACTTTGAACGGTGTGAAATTCACGATAATCAAACAATGATAATTTGAATGAAAGTATAATAAAACTAATCTTATATGACTGAAATAACTAGTTTTAAATTTATATGACTTAGCTAATAAAAATAATAAATATATAAAATTTTCACGGTAATCACCTCAACAATTTATGGTATAGATGTTGAAAAAAAATCTCAGAAACGAGGAAATTAATACCTTCATCAAGATGTTTCAAGAATAGTTTTTGAAACCGGGCAAGATGTAAGTTTACAGGTTCATAAATTCAACGTTCAATGGCATTTTTACATATGTAATACATATTAACTTCTGGCTGTCAGATAAATTTCCCTAATCATCCAACAACTGGAATACGAGCAGTACAAAAGCATTCCCTGAAGGAGGTAAGCTTTTAGATTTCTCAAGCTCAAGTTCGTTAGGGTTTTTGGGGGAAGAGTACAGGAAGTTGAACTTCATATGCAGGGAACCATGGAGATTCAGAATCAGCTGGTGGGCCTCAAGATTCTCATGGCCGTCGTTTGCACCCACTAGTTCTCTTCTCTACGTACCCTCTTCTAGTTCCATCAATCTCGAGTGTCCCATCTTCATATGCTCCGAGCCCTGTTTTGGATATTTCCTTGAAAGGCCCACCATGTGGATCTGGGCGGTTGGGGGGCCGCCCGAGCGACCAGTAGGAGAGGTTGGCGGCAACGTATAACATTGTCGATGACTTTGAGAGAGGTGCTGGGGCCGACGTTTTGTCCCCTCATAGACCATCTCCCCTTGTCCGATTGGCTGTCCATCACTTTCCCTTTTTCTGCTTTTTATGTATTGCTTCTACGAAATTAGAGCTATAGGCACGTTTTCTAGTCTTGAATTTGACTTATGTTGTTGGGTTATGTCATTTTATATTTAAATGTGTCGATTTCACTACAAGATATTCAATCCTTGATTATGCATTCTGGTGAACATTGAGGTTGTGGTACTTAGTTGAGCTCATTTGGATGAGAGGTGAATCCGAAAAGACTAGTTGAGGCCATAGGATTCAAAGCAAGCACAGAAGTAATTCACTCAGTATGCACATGTACTACAACATAATGTAGCAGCAGCATCAGCTAGTAGAACACCTCAGTGAACTCGTGCTGTGGCAAGATCGACGGCGAGAGTTATAGTATCGCAAGTTGATGGGTTTTCAGGACTCTCTCAGTGCCATGCGTTGTTCTACAAATTACATTTAATATGGGCACGGAAGATCAGAGAAGAAAATGCAGAGGAATTAATTAATCGTGGTGGTACAAGGTTGGAAAATTTATTTTGTAAATAAAGATTTTAGAGATTTTACTAGATTTGGAAATTTTAAATAGGTTTTTAAGAAAAGTGAGGACACGTGGAACTCGGCCCATTTCAAATTTCTTTTTCACGAGACATTTGTTTGAAGTGGGACGATAAGGACGAGACAGTTGGAATCCGAAATCTTTCATCGGGTTTTTATCATCTGTCAGAAAACATGGGGCAGATTTAGAAAAGATTAGGTTAATGTGAAATTCTAAATCTTAGAAAAAATCATTTTACAAATCTAACTCACTTGAAGAATACCCAAGAACCAAGCAATGGAATTAAGGGGAGAAGCATCGAAATAGCCGCCACATGAGCTACCTAAGAGTAGTCATCACGCCTTTGCAAGATTCAGGGTAAGAAAAAAGGGTATATGATTGGGAAGGCATGTGAATAAACACATCGATCAGGCATGACTTAACTTGATCTAACTATTTCCGACCCGTATAAATTTCAATTTAATTTATTGTAAGCATTGTAGACCCTAACTTGGCCATGCATAGAGAGAAATAAACGTGTACAATCAGAGGTATTTAGTTGGATGTAAAGTGTAAACTTTACATGAAAAGTTGACCAATTTACATCCAACTTTTCCATGTTTGGATGGAAATTAGAATGTAAAATTTTTTTCCGGGGCCCTCCTCGCTTTCCTCGGAAAGAGAGTACCAAGGTGGTAAGGATGCGAAATGATTTTACATGGGTAAAAGACTCCATTTGCCCCTTATTATATCCAATTACCAAGCAAAGAAGAAGGGCAATTTTGTAAATTATATTTATTACCAATCACATCAAATATTATAATATTATATCTCCAATCATTTTCTCACTAATTTAAAACACTTACCAAACACAACATTCCATATAATAATTTACTTTCTAGTAATCTAATAGTTTTCCATGTAATTTAATTTTACTTTACAATCTAATAATATTTGAACCAAACGCTCCCTCAAGTTAATACGAATATATGATTAGTCAAAATATGTGCTGTGCAAAATAATCAATGCGTCATGCAATAGGTACCCATCCTTACTTCTCACAATTCTAAATGATAACATCTCCTGCTTTAGCAAAGCATCACTTTGGTCCCAGCGGTTGTAATGCAATTCAGAAAATCAAATTTTATGCTAAAATAATTTATCATTGGTATGATAGGATTTCTTCCGCATAATTTGGGTGTCATTCCAATTAAAAGAAGGAGGGTCGAACCGTACGGTTTGATCCTTAGGGCTCATCGAACTGTAAGACGGTTGAAATTCCTCTGTGATCTTTCCTTCGACAATATATGATGGGGGAGGAGTTGATACTCTAATATGTGGTTTAAAATCCTCTCGTTTCCCTTGTCCACTTGACTGTGCCGCCTTCTATTTATAGAGGACAATGCTATTTACCATCTGTCGAGTCGGCCATCCAGCTAAATGGCCATTAGACTGGCAAATAATTAATCAGTGGGTGAATCATTCACGATCGGCTGATTTTCCTCCACGTTGCATTATGCTCTGTTCGTCCAATGATACACTGTAACAGTTGATTATTAACTGTGCTTCGCTGTTTGGTGGAATGTCCGCTGGAATGATGAACCTCATGCCGAGTGGTGGTGTTCCCTCATTTATTGCTAAACTCTTTAAGGTGTATGGTGTCAATTGGGTTCCGCCATTGCCTTTTAAGTCATAAAATGTAACATCGGATCGTTCTTTCACATTAACCAACTTATTTTATGAAACTGGTTCGAAATGTTAGTTTCCATTCATTGTTCTTATCATCCGGAAACTTGAGGGAATCATCCAACGTAAAAGATAGAAGAAAAGAACACAAGTTTGACAGTGGATTGTCGCCAAACTCCGAAAAGCACAACTGCAACTTCTCCATTTGAGTTCTTTCTTCTCCTGTCTCTTGGATTGCAATGCACGATTATGAGATTATGGTGTTCCCTTTCCAAAATATGAACTGAAACCCCATTTCTTATGGGAGCAATGAAACTCAATTGATTTGTTTAATGGACAAAAATTTAGTTGGGTCTGAATTTTAGCAGAAGTCTCACTTTTGCCACAAAATTTTTTGTGTGACCTAGAAAGGTACAGAGTATGAGACATTTGTTCTATTTAACACAGCGTTATAAGTTTTGTCAAAAGTAATAGTTTTGACCGAATTTCCATCAAAAATATGCTTTGCAAGTGAATATTAATTCTCGAATGTTCATCGAATATTTTATACTATGACGATACTGTATAGAATTTTGGCATCGTTACCCTACAAAAATCTCACCAATTCGTGTAGTTTATATGTTATGCTACAATGAAATCTGCACCATCGCTTCCAGAGATTCTTGGATAATTTCATCCCTCTACATAATATGAGAAAGTAACAACAAAATCACAATAATCTAAAGAGCTTTAAGCTTTTGTACTGGTACTTGCAATCGATTTTAAATTAAGAGATAGATTAATTGTTATAAGTGAAATTTTAAACATATCTTTATTTTCTGCTCATATATTCTTATATTAGGCACGAGGCCTCCTTCAAATGTTGAGAAAAAATAACTTATACTCTAATAAGGAATTAATCAGAGAGTCAAATTAAAATTATTCAAATGTGAGAAACTGCTGTACCATCATACTGTTCATTAGAAAAAACAAATTAACGTGCAAGTGATACGTCGGTTCTTGTAATCCTTTTCCTCTGAAGGGCATGCATTATATTCGTATACGTACCATCTGCTCAATCGACCATTGTAAAATACTAAAATGTTCTAAGCAATTTCTCCGAAATCCTAAAGGATAAAAGAATTACGAAGAATCTCCAAAAAAAAAAGGGAAGAGAATTGGAAGGAGAAACATGAAACAATGTAATGTTCTTCATGTACCGAATGAGAGGGATCTAACTTCATTCACATGTCAAAAATAAACACTACCACAAAAGGAGAATTGCAAGAATTTCCTACTTATCTTTTTATGAATTTGGAACTGTGTCGGGATCGATACACGAGTTTGAACTCGAGAAAGGTACTGGCCTTGGGTTTTTCGGGTGGTACGTCGAGACCCGGTTTCCCTTGTGGTCATAAATTATCGTGTCGTCCTCATCATCGTCCGGCACCTGACATTTTTCTCCTAATATGATCGTCTTGGTCCAAACCGAATCCTCCCTCTTGAACGGCTTCCCGACCTTGCCGAGATGAGTAATCCCATCTTCCCGCTTCAACATGGACATGCTCGGCAGTCTCATGCTCGGCATCCTCAGGCTCAGACTTGCCTTCATCTTCCTAGTCGAGGTCGACTTTGATAAGTTATTATTAAAAGAATGGCTCTCTGTGAGCCGCCTCATCCCCGGAGGAGGCGGCAGCGGCAGCTCCTGGCTGACCGTCCCCGGCAGTTTCGGCTTTGTGGCGTCCTCCGAGTTCAAATTATCCGTTCCCTCCTCCGGTAGAGATGGAGCTGTTGCGGGGGCTGTGGTATCGCTTGCCGGTGCCTGTGCAATTTCCTCCGTAGCCGCCTTGTCGGATCCACTCTGGGAAGGGGTCGACTTTCTCCACGGGAATCGGACTCCACACATGGCAGCAATCACGGCGATCGTCGCAGCGATCCACGCAGCGAAGAAGGAATAATACAATGCTGGGTTCGTAAAAGGGCTATCCCCAGCAGGAACCCTTCTTCCCATTGGCTGCCTTAGCTTGCATAACCAAACTTGTGAACCCGATCTTCACAGGACGACAAGACTCGTATTCATTGTTTAAGGGTCAAACGACAGCAATGTTGGGGATGATCAGGAGATAGAATTGGAATTGAGTTTTTTTTTTTCCCATTTCTTCTTGGGTGTAATGTTCTCTGGTGCGCATCCGCCAGATATTTGCTGCAAACGAGGAACGAAGATGAAGGAACTTTTAGAATTGACAACTGCATGTCTCCATTTTTAGAACCTTTTAATTTTTAGGGGCTGAAAGTTGTGCAACATTATTAAGCACGAAGGATAGGTTTTAATCATGTGTAATTTTAGAATTCCTCTGCAAGTTGGTTTTTACCTGTTTTATTTACTCGATATGGTAGGAGCAAAGTCAAAGAATTTTTCAGCCACATATTCGTTATTTTAACCCTCATACCTCGAATGTGGATTTCGTTTTTGAAACAGTTGGAAATGAGAATGATTTGGTCTCCATCCCTCGTCTAAGAATTATCAGTACTTCCTAGGGAATTAGCAGCTTGAGTGTTAAATTCCATGATTGAATTCCTCAGGGCGTCATTTTGCATCTTGTGACTAATTCTTATCATTTATTAATTCAAATACCACTCATGGAAAAAAATTGTAGAGTTCCTCCAGACAGGTCTTCTTTTTTTTAGTAAAATGGAATATAGTAATATTGGCCACTGAATCATCCTACTATTTGTAATATTCGGCAATCATGTTCAATCACGAACATATTTTTAGACTATATTAAACATTTGGTATAGTACTACGTTGAAGGAGCCAATACTAGTACTTGTTGTCCCCCAAGTTACAAGTTTAAGATTTTCTTTTGGCCATTTGCTCTTAGAGTGAGATTCGAATTTGTGATCTTGAC
>CM075298.1:10990102-11014351 GCA_037672795.1 Lagerstroemia speciosa | reverse complement strand
TGTGGTGACATAAATAAATGAAATTCATTCATTTTTAATGTTGATTTTTTTTTTAAGAAATTTATAAAAAAAATTTAAAAATAAATTAATTTTATTATATTTACTATTATTATATAAATATTATTACATAATAGACACACTTGCTCCTAGAGAAAGGGAACAGGTGTGGAATTTCCTTCGCTATGTTTTACATTTGGTTTTACTTTTGACGGTGTTCTTTTTCCTTAATAAGAGAGACCAAAAGAGGTCTCGGGCTTTACCAATTGTCAGTACCCCAACGCACGATATGACATCACCATCATCATCCTGAGATTTTGACAGTGTCATGTCCAGAAAAGAGAGCCATGACAATGACAATCTTAGGAAAGAATCTTCTCCTCCAGTTGTGATTTGCTCTCCCCTATCTACTTGCCTTCCCCTTTTGCAGAGAAACAAGCCACCAGACAACGCCACCTAAAAATCCCCCTCCAACCAACGAAACTGAATTGTTTGATATGTTAAAAGTATCTTTAAAAAAAAAAAGAATTTGAGTAGTATGAAGGAAGAGAATTCGCATCAAGAGAATTGTATTTACTGATAGATTAAAATATATTCAAACTGAATTGGTCAGAATCCACCCCGACCTCCATCATCTAATAATTTTAAAATCACTTTGAAGTGATTTGATGATTTTAAGGCATATGATCAATCCCAGATCTCGGGTTCAATCTCTTTTTCTATGTATCAGCATCAAGATATTTGTCAGAAGCCGCATCTTTATGTCTGAACTTGGAGTGTACCGATTTCTTAAACTATATTATATACCTTTAACAGTGTTGCAATAATGGAGCTAGTATTGAGTACTAGTTATTTAGAATATTCGACATATTGGCAGTTTAATACGCGAAAACTGAGACACCGTAGATAGATAGGTCGCTACTATTTCTGCTCTCCGAGATTGATAGAGGTGGCTATGCTCTCCATTTTAATTGAAAGAAAATCTAAAATCCCATTACAAAGCATAAGTTAGATGGTTTTATCACATAAAAAAATCGTATAAGAGAACATACGAGAAAATTATAAACAATGTTGGTTTTCCTTTTGGATCATAGGCATGAAGCTAGCTAGCTAGCTAAACTTAAGCATCTACATACTAGTAGATGGGTCGATCTGGACTGACTCGAGTGGTTTCAAACACCGGGAGCTCAAACAGGTCCGAACTCGAACACTAATCACATCATCATCCTCATCGTCGTTGTCCTGGTCGACCTGGGAGACTTCATCTATGCCTCCACGACAACCGCGACGATGTCCTTTTGTCAGGAGACCCTGCTCAGGTTCTTTCACCCCCGCTCGCGGTGCTTGTTCTCTCCAGTGGCTGCCAGCTCGCATGGCGTTGTTGATTGCTTCTCCTCGACTGTGTAACGGGCACCGATCCCAGATCATCTCCTTCTCCCGAAATCTCCTCCTTCCTTAAACAGGCGTTTATGGCCGCAAGGTCTGCAGTCTTCATCGATGATCACGTCGACAGGACAGAATCGGACAGTCTTTTCCGAGCCCCGTTTCGGAAACGCTCGCTCATGGATTGCGGGTGCTTGCTCGGGCGTGACCTCAAGGGCGACGAAGCGTAAGAGCAAGTCGATGTGCGTTCGACGAATTCGTTTTCCTCTCCCGGTTCGCCTCGCCACCCTTGCTTCTGTCATCGTTGGAACTTGCAGAATATGAGAAGAGGGAACTGATGAAATTTATGAGCCTGCCGCCGGGCGAGATCGGCTGCGTCGTCTTCTTTAGCTGCTCAAATATCTTCAATGCCTTCGACCTGGGAACGCCATTACTGCCACCTTCGTTGCTCTGCTTCGGACTGCTCTGTTCCCGAAACAGAGCCGTGTCTGGTTTCTTCGGCTTCTCCGGCTTCTCTGGCGCCTTTGTCCTCACCGGCTTAAGCCTCAGCGGTGCGAAGCAGGAGGCTCTCGTTTTGACGCAGACGACAGGCTCGCTCTCCGACGAAGAAGCCGCCGGAGCTCGTCTCCGACGAGCAGGAACTCGTGCTGAAAAAAAGACCGTTGTGATCGACACCCCGTTGATTTCCTGTACTCATCTCCACCTTATCAAAAAGCTGCCTGAGTTGCGGGTTGGCTTTCCTGCTGGCTCTCTTCTCCCTCAAATTCCTTTCGAGAAGACACGCTTCGTGAAGGGTCATGCAGGCCTTCTTCTTGCCGAAACCCGTCTCTCCGTAGAATGGTGACTCTCTAGGTTTCGTGGTTCGCTCGCACCCATCATCGATCGAGCAGTAGATTTTCTCGAGGAGGGTGGAGGAGAAAGACGGGCACTGCTGCCTCTGGGCGAACATCTTCCTCCTGTCTCGGAAAATCGTCTTTCCACGCACGCGCTGTCATCGGGCAGAAGAGATTGCGATTTCGCTCCAAGCAAGCAGAGGACGAACGTACGAGGAAAAGTGTGCGTGGGGGTGGTGCGGGTCAAAGAGCCACCATGGAGATCTCGTGTCGAAGCTCTGTTAAAAGAGGGAGAGAGAGGAGATGGGTGTTGCCCTGAAGAGACGGGAAGACGAGAGAGCGGGGGGCTTCATATATAGCTCATGAGAAAAGTGTATAAGAAAGATTGCTGCACAATCTAAACTGATCTTATCAACTAATATGAATGAATCAAGATAGTTGGGTAAATCTTTACAATTTTGGATTTAATAGAAAAAATTCATAATTAACAGAGCAACTTAACTTAAATCTAAATTAGTCGAAATTCATTATTTTTTTTTATTATCAAGTGGCTTAGATTAAAAAAAAAGGTCTTATTATAATTCCAAGTATCTTAAATTAATTTTGATCTATTCAAGAAAAAGTTGATCCATTATTTTTTTTTATATCACGGGATATACGAGTTTCGTACGACTAATTCATGTGACCATATACGCACGCTTGCCCCATGAAATTTAAATATTGGATAGGAACGATACTTAACGCTTAATTCTCATCACCAACTTATCCGTTTGAACTGAATTAGTTCATTAATGGGTAAAACTCTTCCAGTATTAGTTTTTTCTTCTTTTAAAAATGACTGAAACTCGAGATCTTTACTTAAAAGAATACAAGTGTCTTACCACTTACACTAACTCACCTTACTATCTTCTTTACAAGTTTTGCTTGGTGGGGTGTGATGTTAAATACTCTCCTGTAACAATCTGATAGAGAATGAATAAAGCTTTTAATTTCTGGCCAAGAAGCTTTTAACACTGATTTAATTTAACTATCCATTGCATCACATTAATGTTATGGTGGGGTAGAATGACATGAGGGATTTCTTTATTATTTTTGGTTGCAAATGGAAAGAATCCAAAGCATATAATTAGTGAAAGCAAATACAAGATTTTAGGTAGAAAAGCAGAAAAATTATTGGGTGAAATTATAATTAAGTGAGCTTCACGGGTTGAGGGAACTACAAGGAGTCGACGACTTCTATGAGAGAAATTGTTATAAGTAAAGAAATTAGTCAAGATTCCCCAAGTGAATCGGGTTTCAAGGGGTGGTGATTTTGGAAAATGCTGAAATGAGGTTAGTTGAACAATCAACTAGAATTCAACAGAAGCACTAACGAAGCTTGAAGCCTTAGAGAAATTGTGCAGCACGTGTGCAAAATGAGGTGGAACTATGAACAGTGGTGGCAAGATAGTGAGGAGGGGCTTAGTTGTATTTTGGCTTATGTAAGTCAATGTGGGAGATTTGTTGAGGTGTCTTGTCATAAATCAAAACTCAAAAACAGGAACTAAAAACGAGTTAAAGATCAGATTTAACATATGAGAGGTGCAAACAATGATTAAGAACCAGGATCGTGATTGAAACAACAGAATATCATGGATAAAACTCTTGTGGATATTCTTGAACTTGCAATTATTTTTTCTAGACAATGTATTTAAAAATATCTGTAATATTTTTTTGTGAGTTCATATAGAAGAAGATCTAGTATAGTGACCAACGAAGGTTGGCGCAAGTGGAAGGGGCTTGTGTCGCTTAAGCAGAGGTGCCGGGTTCGAGCCCCTGTGAACGCAGCAGACCTTCTTGGGAGGGGTCCCCGGGAAACCGCCCGACAGTACCCCGAATCCGGATTAGTCGGCCAGCCTTCGGGTACCGGACACCGGGTGGGAAACCAAAAAAAAAAAAAAAAGAAGATCTAGTATAGTGAGTAAGGTTTTTTTGAGTTGATAAGGTGTCCCGATACGACGAAGCCCTGGGGCCTTGGGTCCCTGATGATAGAGTCCGGTATATATGATCTTTCTAGTAAGTTTCTCGATAATATAAATGCATAAAAATATGAAAAAAAAAAATCAGGTTTGAGAACTTTTTCTATGTGAGATTTATAGTGATTTTAGGGTTGGTGATATCTCTAAATGACTGAATCTCATATATTAATCTAATAGAATCTCTTAAATTTGATCACAGTTATTTCTCTCTGTGTCAAGCATTTTTTATTTTCGACATTTATCTAGTGTCATATTTCATCATCTAGCTCGAGATATTTTGAGATCTAACGAGTCATATCATAGTTTGGATATATATCCTCCTAACAGCCTAAATCTACAATTGCATGACAGATAATCACATATGTTTTAAAGATACATTTTATCAATTTTCTGACATGGAATTCATTAACAAACACACACACACGCACACGCAATCATCTACTAGTTAAAATAAGAGTGCCGAACTCTTTACTCTTCGTCGTGGCACAAACTCACAGGAACATTTGCGCAAGTAGTAGCATTGATTTTCATGTACATTTATGATTACTGGTGATTGGGTAGGCAGAATTTTTTTCATTATAAAGAAGACCTGTGGACTGTAAAGGAATAAAGGAAGTAGAAAACAAAAGAAGAGCGAAAATTTTTTATCTATAACAGTTAAATCTCATACTACTTTATTTCATATTGTGTATAATAACACTCCATCGAACCCCATTGAAAGGATTTATTTGCATAAATTAAACTTAAAAAAAGGGTTTTTTTTTTTTTGGGAATTTGTAGGTGGAGGGAGTTGAGATTTATTGTTTGAAAGAGACAATTGAGGATTGTGATCCCAATTGAGAGGAGATGGATAAGAGGTGGTGGGGACGTTCAGGTACATAGTGCTTTCAGCTCTTTGCCACAAAAAAGCAATAATATGAGGCATTGAGGATGCGGTCTTAGTACAATAACACAATATTTATAATATAATTTTAGGGATTTTAAATTCAATTCTCACTATAAAAATTATATATTATTTATTTATTTTTATTTCATATCCCTATATTAGGTGAGCGTGCATTTCTTATTATATATATATATATATATATATAAAGAACTATATAGGGTTTAAGAAATGTGTCAAATAAGTACATCGATTGTGGAGTGGATGTAATCCAATAATATTACGCAGTTTGAATGCAAGAATTTTATAAATAGTATGGCAAAATTTTAATTTACATAATCTCATATTTCAGCAAATCTTATAGATTGATACTATAATTGACTTAGTCAAGTAGTGTGTAATATTGAGATCATGCTCCATTTTACATTGAAATAAACCGCTGTCGGCAATGCGGCGACACAGTGCCACGTGCCCTTCGTGACACGTGCATGCTTATTTCTAACGTGTCCTTATACGCACGCGGCCTAATCGTAACTGTCCTGAGCAGCGTACTTGAAATTCGTCGAATGCAGGTAGCCCAATTTACTAGATCCAATACAGTGCGAGATCATATTAAAATCGTTTTAAATTGAGTATATTGATCAGACAGGGATCCAGAAGTTGTAATCAGGAAAGGAGCGAAATACAATGGAGAGTTAAAAGTGCAGATTTGAGGATTAGAAATAAGGTAATTTATTTAAAAACATAAATAAAATTAGTAAAAATTATAAAAATTTTACGGGTGTTTTTGGATTAGGAGAGCGACGATTGTATTGATGGGTTCTTTCATAAAAGAAAGTACTGTATGTAAAAAGTGTATCATATAATAATACCGACGCGACAATCATTTTAATATTTATTTAAAAAAGCCCTAAAACTAAAGGAAAAAAATGCTAATAACAATCAAATCCTATTATTTGTGACACAATGTCAGCATGTATTCTTCATGGTTTATAGCCGGGTCCTACTAGATCCAGTCTCCCCTATCATCATCTTAGCTGGGTGGGCATTCTGGCGGTTCGAGGAAACCGGTCCAGACAACCTTTGGGCTGGGCCAAGAAGAATTAACCTGTCCATTTTGAAGAATTATTCTATATAACGGCGTATATAACATATCTTTTTGGACAATAAATGTTGGTGTATTTACGGTCTGTCAGATACAAATGTGTCTACAGATGTATTAAAAACTCATCGATTTGTGACACATACTAGGTATTGTACTCGTTACATGTAAGAACTTTTAGCCCATTCATATAATGGGTTTTAAACTGAAAGTCATGTTTTGTTGATTTTATCTGTGAAGTAGAGAAAATCACCGTATGTTTGTATTTTATCGAAATACAAACTGACGAGATTAGTAAGTCCATCGTCGGTGCTTATATTTGCTCGCCAATTTTCCATTTTTCGAAGAACTCGAACAAGTTTCTGGTTTCCATTTATGTTTTCAAACAAGGGGAGAAGAACGTTTATGGTTCCATTTTACAGGTGCTTGCGTAGAGAATACCCTACGAAACCGAACACTAACTGATATGGACCAACATGTCAGCACTCGACCCGACTCTCTGGGAAGGATCAAATGAGACCGACTCATGACGGTCAGAATGACTTATGCCCCCATGCACCGAGTAAGAGTGACTTACGCCCACATGTACCAGGCAAGGCTGACTTAGGCCTAATTATGGTAGCAAGGCTGACTCATACCCACAGATGATGAGGAAAGCCGACTTACACCTACTTATACTGGGCAAGGTTGACTTATGCCTACATACATCAAACAAAGTCGACTTATGTTCATATACACCAGGAAGGTCGATTCACGCCCACGCATGACATATTGAGGTCACCCTTCTGTATGAAAATGGCCTATAAATATGCCCCCACTCAGAGGCCAAAAGATAGATGGACTCCTCCCCTCTTCAACATCTCTTCTCCCTCCTCCACTTGATCAGATTACTCTCTGATTTAGGTATTAGAGGTTCGGGGAGCCACCCCGGGCTTGGCTTTTTGCATGTCTCCGGCGAAGTCCGCCCACCTTCGCCGTCTCGAGGTTAGCTCTGACTTCACCTGAAGATCTCTCAACCGGATAGGCCACCCTAAGGTACTTTGTCACTTACCATAACGGAATTTCATAAACGAGAAAACTGTTTTTCCTTTCCAAATTTTTCTGTTCCTTATAAATCGAATTTGGTAGTGTATATATCTTTACAAAATAAATCTTGTGCCTATGCACTACACTGAGATTAGCTTGCATTTGATTTTTGGTTTTATGGAAAAAGACGGTTTAAACTCGTGTGTTTGTGTATATATATTCGAAGTCTAAATTTATGCATGCAGTATATCTCAATTCTTCTCGGTCGTTGATTGTCTGATATGGGATTTATTCCCTACGACTCACATTCACGTGACAACGTGTTTATCTGTTTTGAATACCGGATCTCAAAATACAGACTTTGAGCCAGGTTTTTTTTTAATACTCAAACGAAGGAGTAACTGACCACAAGGTGGATTTTTCTCTTCCAAGACCAGGTTATAGAGCTGACCACCAGCCAAATTTTTTCTACTATTGGGCTGATATGGAGTGAACCCACGTGATAATTGGCTCTAGTAAAATATGCGCCAACTAAAAAAAAAAAAATAGAACAATGATTAGAACAATGATGACATATATACAAGTTTTAGAATGGTAAGTTGACACTTGATGGAGTTTGGAGGATACCACTAACTTATATCAATTCTGAATTATATCGAAAGAATTTATTAGGATTAGAAATTTTGAATCGATTCCCAACATCACAGAAGGATCTAACTATGACATCCCTTTTTCTTTCTTGTTTTCTGGATATCGGGTTTTGTGCATATCAAGAGCCAAGGCTGATCCTGAAACTCGATCCGAGGTTAGCTTCGGGGAATGAGGTGGGTCTCTCAAACCGAAATGGGGAAGCTTCCTAGACGGTCGACAGTATGTTATCATCAGCGTCGTCAGGGAGCTGTTCTTTTCAAGCTCGGCTCTACGAGCGGAAATTCTTTTTTTTTTTTTGAATTTATTTAATGCATATTTTATTTTGTTCTAAGACAGGAAGTGTCGTTTCTAATTTTCATCGCCGGCTTAATTGGCATTACCTTAATAAATAAATAAAAACTACGTTCAACAGACAAATAACGCAACAATTGTCGCTCCAGAGATCCTTAAAAATGGTCGAACAGCTTGGATTGAAGATCCCAATGACCCCAACAAAGAAGAGAAAATTTGGACCTACCAGCCTCGTATTCGACGAACAAACTTATTCTTCGGGCACCTCTAGGAATTCGTTGGAACTTTGCATCTGGTTTTCTTACATTTTCATGTTCGATATAGCGAGGGTCGGTTCCTAAATTCTTGATCTAAGCATTGCCTATTAAATCTTGGAACATTCCATATTGAATCTTATATTATACAAGAACCCGAGTATCCTATTTGGATCATATCAACTGATCTTTTCTTCTCATCACATTAATAACATTTCTATATTTTTTTTCGGATTATTTATTATAAGTTATCAAGTTTTTTATAAATTATTTTACCTTTAAATTAATATTTTCATTAGTTTAGTATAATTGATTATTAGGATTTAATTAATTTTTATCTATTTTGGAACTCTAACTTTTTCCTGATGGTATTTTTAGTATAAAAAAAATTAGAATATGCACGATTACTATCTGATATAATGTTCGTTACGCTAATAATCCAATTGTATAAATAATATGAGAATTGGAATCCGAAATTATGCTAAAAATTTCTTTTTTATATATCTGATTTTAATATCATATGATTGGAATTGGTACTGAAACTATTTCCTTAATTTATTATTGGCTCCTACCCGAATTTCTATGGCATCAATCATTATTGATTCCAGTTCTACCCAATACAATCGACACCCTAAAAGGCTGTATTTTATGGAAATATAATCAGCGATTTAGTTGTGAAGGGAGGACTCCATGCACAAGTACCGCGCGGTGTTCGGGGGAAAGAGACCGGCAGAAAAGATGGGCGGGGGGAGGACGGTACTGTGCGTGAAACGGGTGAAGCAGGAGATGCCCGACGAATGGGACGAGGCCATGCCTCTGCCTGGGGACATTATCGAAGGTTTTGCGTACGATGAGAATGAAGATGCTGGCGAGGAGTCTTTCGTTCCTGCACGAGCCCGGTCTGAGTTCAACTCCCTGCTCGGGAAGGCTGTCGGGAAGCGGAACTCAGAGGAGATGATCTGGGTGAAGGTGAGAAGAGGGGAGAACGTGGTCAAGATCAGAGCGAGGGTTGTAGCGGAGAAGGGCGGGATGCTTCACCAGAGGTACACCATTCGGGCTGCCGCCGATGATCGGCATGTTGCTGTGCTGGGAGATTTGAGCTTGGAGCAGTGCTCTGAACTCCAAGGCTAGTCCTCTCATCTGAATGATACTCAATTAGGCAAAATACAAGTAGATAATTAAGCTGAATGAGTAAATTTTTGTGGAAAATGCTTGCGGATAAGCAAATTCACAATATGGAGAATTGGTGCATAATCCTGAAAATCTTCACACAATATGCTATAAGAAATCCTAATTACAACACAGGTCAAAACTGGTCGTGGGTCGGTCAGACAGAGTGGTGGACCCTGATCTGATGTATATTTTGGTCTGAGAACTCCGCCCCAACAGTGGTTGAAATTTCTCAAAATTATTTTCAACCACATGAGTCACACCGTGAACTTTTCCGGTCACGTGACATAGGATTCGAGTCACCAAGATTGACATGGAATCGATGCCAAATCGAGGGTGTAAATTGTCATTTTGCCGTTTTTCCTATGACGACCTGGTTCTGAAGTTTGTGATGCCCTGCAGAAATGAGCAGGAAGGTGGTGAGTGTGGATGGTGAGAGATTCGACAGGAGAGGGATGAAATACGACTGGAAAATGAAAGTTGGGACCTACTTGCCCGACCCACGATCTCCGGTCATCAGCTCGATCTTCTTCATGCCTTTAGCCGAAGAACATTCTGTCGACGCCATCACAGCCCGCTCCATGGCTTGGTTCTCCGCTGCGGTTTCATCCGGAGCTCCTCTCGTCTTTGTCAACATTCAAACCGAGCAAATACAAGATCCGGTAAACTAATCAACTTATTTGATCTTATTTTCTTTTAAAAGATGTAAACACAAAGCCACTCGAAAAGACGGAAAATTTTCTTAAGTTTGTCCACTGTGCGTGTTTTGAACAACTAATAGATTCTGCGAATAAGCTATGCTTATATATGCGAAATTAGCGAAATTGTGACGTTTTGCAAGTTTGAAATTATATAATGATATTACCATCATATTTTTGTGAGAAAAATTCATTCGATTTTTGTAAGACAGTACTATCAGATTTTCGTAAGGATCCAGCTGGCAGAAATTTTTAAAATTTACGTAAGACTCGACTCACAGAACCTATCATTGTAAGATAATTTTTATAGAAATCTCATGGAATTTTTTCCCTATGCCCTTTTCCCATGGAAATTACGGGTGAAAATTCACTTCATTATTCTGGTAGTGTCTGCCCATATCGATAGAAAAATAACATCGTTTTGCATCAAATGATGGAAATTGTCGAACATTTCAATTCTTTATTTTGCTCTCGTCTATGTTATTCTTGGGCAGGATATAAATTATCAAACAGGGAAGGAAATAAGTTCTGCCAGGCAAAAAGCCCTGCCCATGAACTTTCACGTACTCCATGGAGTGAGGCTGTGGTTCTTGCCGGGGATTGCAGAAGTCTCACTAGATGTCGTGCCCGGGCCAGAAAAGACTCGGTTCGGGATGAACATCAAAAGGACCGACGAGGTTAGAAATCTCTATAACCAGTTTCTGTCGACATGTGATTTATCAAATCTAGATTTCTAATTTGCTGGGTAGACCATTCCTTAATTGCAGGGATTCATATTCATATACTCAGTGGCGCTAGGATCTTCCGCAGACCATGCCGGGCTACGTCACCTGCACGAGGAGGCGAATGCGAAGGGGCATCTGCTGGTGATCTCGAGGCTCGAGGGCAGGAGCCTGATGCCTTCGAGTGTGTGTTCTTCAGGCCTGATAAACTGTTGCGACCTCAGCAACATAAGAGATATTATGACCGAGGCGATCGAGAAGATGGATGGGATTCGAGTCCACATCATGGCTTGGCCAAATCAGACCCGCTCGGTCGGTGCTCGAGGTACAGTTTTAGCGACGCTCCGGCCTCCGACTGGCTGTGCTTCTCCTCCAATATGAAGATATTATGAAAATATGAAACTTACAGCTGCTTTGCATGTATAATGTTCTTTTGGCAAGGATTTGTTCACGGGCAACTTGCACACTTGAGACACCAAAGTAAAGCCTTTCCATTTTCGTGCTTTTTGACTGAAAATCGTATGATGCGCAGTGACTGATAATTCTTTCAAGCAGATGTGGCCACGGGACAATGGTACTCCAACCAGTAACCTGGAATAAATTGCATCTGATGCCAAACAATCGATTTTCAAACAGAATTGATCTAAACTTTATGCCTTAAGTGAGTCGATTTGGTTTGAACTTGAATTGTTCAAGTCTTATTAGATTTCTATATATCGGTTGGTATATATTGAAAAATACTTTTTTTTCCCTTGAAAAAGGAGAAAAAATCCGGAGTACGTGACCCGCAAGCTTGGACTCTCATCGACCGATTTAGTACACACATGCTATGAACTAAGGTGTACATGCATGTGAATATCCACCGATCTGTGACCGGCGTGCTAATTTTCTAGCATTCACTTGATCCATATGATCTTAGAAATTCGTGCTAAGTCAACCTTAATAACACGAGAACTCTTTTGGGAGAGAAAACAGAGAGAAGTTCTGAACTTGATGAATTTTTTATTGCATCATAAATGAGGTGTGAATCCATTTATATAGTATGTTTGGATGAGAATTTCACTGGAATATTCTTACATAACAAAGGAAGAGATTATAAGATACCATAATCTACTTTTCCTATTTATATTTGGACAATTATGGCAACCCTTATAAAAGAATCGTGTTTTTTTTTATTGGTCACGACTGATAATGTCACGGACAAACTGCACGGGATAACTTCCTTTGTCTAGGCTGATTTGGGACACTTGTCTGATCGAGCAGAGAAAAAGAAGAAGAATTATCTACCTCTAGAAGCTGAAGTTGGACCCCAGAAAAACCCACAAAAGTCTAGAGAAATCTAGGATGCCTTGCTGATTTGGCAGAAGATTTATATGATCGCTGGAACCCCCTGGACCTAATCCAACTTTCACGTGTCACCCGCCCACCTCACTTGTGCGCATACGTGCGCGCGCGCGCGCTTATGTATAGATCGCTGGAACCCCCTGGACCTAATCCAACTTACACGTGTCACCCGCCCACCTCACTTGTGCGCATACGTGTGTGTGCGCGCATACATATATATATATATATATATATATATATATGCATCCACACTTCTCTCTCGACTGCAGTTCTATATCCTCTCAATCGATCAATCACTTGCCTGACAATAAGAATAAGAAGAAGAAGAAAGTAAGATGGACCTGAGGGAGATAGGGATGGACCCTGTGTTTGTCGATGCACTCCACGAGCTCCTCGACTTGCCCGATGAGACACCGGACACGAAGTCGAGCCCCCATGCCCCGTCCCGTGCCTATATCCGCGAAAAGAAGGCCATGGCTGCCACACCTGCTGACGTCCTCGAGTACCCTGACTCCTACGTCTTCGTCCTCGACATGCCTGGACTCAAGCAGGATCAGGTTTGTGATATGCTATTATGACAATTTTGGTCATTTTATAAGTGTCACTTAGATTTCTAGATATTGAATCATATACATAAAAGACCAATGGTCGACATAAATATATTCGAGTAATCCCATGCAAATGGCCGGTCATGTATTACTAGACGATATTATATCTTTTAATTTCTCATTTTGACCAGTTTTTCACCGAGGAAAAAATCGTTTGAAAGTCAGTAAATATGATGCGGTAGGTTACGTTGAGTAAGAATGAACCGAAGGGAATGATGTCAAGCAAGCATTGATATAATGAAGTATATACTGCCTTACTAGTTTTTTTTACTAAAAATACGAAATGATCATTCCTTAAAAAAAACTCATGAATCCGCCGGTCAATTCGATTTTTTCTGGGGGGTTGTGTGTATATATATTGTGTATTATGCTTCTCCCTTTTTTTTAAAAAAATTCCAATTTCTCTTTGCCCTTTTGGTACTAACTTTTGATTTCTTATTATATAAGTTCAGATCAAGGTCCAGGTGGAGGAGGGGAATTTGCTGGTTGTGAGCGGGGAGAGGAGGAGGACGAAGGCCGAGAAGGAGCATGTTAAGTACGTGAGAATGGAAAGGAGGCTCGGCAAGTACCTTAAGAAGTTTGCGCTGAATGAGAATGCGGACACCGAAATATCACGGCTACTTACAAGGACGGTGTCCTTACGGTCACTGTGAAGAAAAGGCCACCGCCGGAGCAGAAACCGATCAAGACAATCGAGGTGCAGATTGGGTGAAGGGTGTGACATGACCTACGTTTGATAATCTTAATTACCTACTCTTATGTGGAAAAGTTGAGACAGCTTTCTTCTTTGGAAATGGGAGTCCAAAGTTTGATGCTAATAATGTTGTTGAACGTATATGTATAATACGTCATCTCAGCAAAAATGTTTTCGTTGCTGGGTCTGAAATAAATATGTGTTGCCTATATACTCCATGCATACATATGTATAAAATTACAACCATATATATACATAAGTGGCATTTTTTGTAAAACCATGTTGTCTAAACTCCATCCATATATATAATTACAATGAAAATTCTATAAATTTATTGTTCTTGACAGTTAAGTATTATAAGTTTGAAAATAGTTAAATTAGTTTTATAAAATCAATTCTGCTATACTTTCAATCTAAATCGTTATTATTTTGCTAACATTGACATTACACAGTTGCTAGTTCTATTAACATAATAGTGGTGTGCCAAATTGAAAATGTAATGGAATTAATTTTATAGGATTGAATTAGTTATTTTCACATTTATAGGGCTTAATTGTCAAAAAAGATAAATATATAAGACTTTCAGTATCATTTTCATTATATATATAATTACAAATATATGTATAATCGTTCATAACTTACTTGTTTGAACTTCAATTCCCGAACCATTTAAACTTTTATATTCTTAACTCGATGAACTTTCATTTGACATAATAATTATATATATTTAATAAATTTTTATGTTGAAAATATCATTATAACTTGAAAGTAGTAATAAATAGTATTTAAATATAATGCAAACATACTTAAAATTAAACATATTTGATTATGATAAAAAAATATATGATATAATAATAATCATGAAAAGTATTAAAATAATTCATATTATAAAGGTAAAAGAATAAATAATGAATGGGTTCTAATAGAGTATCCAGAGTATGTGATATCTTATAAGTTCTGGATAGGGTCCATTTCCAATATTCAATAAGACAAGGTCCGGATCCAAAATTTAGAAATCGATCTTATGTAGAATAAGGTCTGGTTACTATGAAAAAGTATAGAATATCCGGACCCAACCACCCCTACTTTTAGTGGTGTCACAATCCAATACAAATTAGTCATATTACTAGATTCGTGAGAGAAAAATTATGCAGTAAAATATATATTTAGATTCTAAATAAAAATTTTAAAATATTAATAAACACTTAAAAACCCTAAGAAACTACTAAATACTCTAAAAAATTGTGTTGTATAATACTCGACTTCATTTTTCTTTTCACGCTAATTGATGTTGGAATTTTTTTTATTTTGTTTAATATTTCATAAATCTGATGACGTAACTAACTTTTATTAGTTTGTAACACCAATCATGATAGACTTTCTCGTAGTGATGATCATGTTTACAATGAGGAGAATATGTATATAGCACTCTCTCAAAGACATCCTTAACTTAGTCAAAACACAATTTCCATTTTTGGTTGCCCATTGTGAGAGATGCCGTCGTCGACCCGACGATACAGTCCTCCTGGCATCGAGATCCGCGGACGTGGCAGGCAATCAAAGAGGCAAGGAACAATCACCAGTGGACCATGTGTTAATAAAATTGACACTCCACTCTCTCCACATATGTAAACATAAAAAACGCAACATCATCGACATAAACTATTATGTCAGTTATTAACGAAAAATTTTAACAGAGTTAAGTTTGCAATATTTCATGAGAAATAAAGTATATATCAATTTAAACTAATTATTGAGTGTTATAGTCAATTAGAAAATTTCGTGAAATTTTTTAATTAATAGACTATTTACCAGACATAATATCGGGGTTGGGTTACTTTTATAACCTCAAGAACTCTCCATCATGGTTTTGTACTGGACACCATTACTGGTGACAAACCCATTTTAATGAATTTCTCTGAGTTTATTGAAGAAGATTGCGAGAGCAATTTGATGTATTATAATTTCTCTCAATTTAAAATTAAAAGATTTTGTGTTGTACTTTTATACGTGAGATTTCTTATAACATTTTATTATGTTTTTCCTCTTATTTGTACGGTTTTTTTTATTGCTGGAAAAAGTGAATATTAGATCTCCAATTTATGATCGAGATGCGATTAGCATGAGCTGTGAAAAAACCTGAGAAATTTTTAAGTGACCGTATTTCGTCACGTAATATAAAAAAGTACCAATCAAAATATGATAAATAACTAAATTAATATAATCACTTAAGTAATTATTAAAATTAATTTAATTAATTTTTTCTTATCATATTATTATAAAATATGATAATTTAGGATGATTTCGAGAAAGTCCACTGGTTCATCGTTTTCTCCAGTGCCGGTATTGAGCTTATGGGCTGGGCCTCTCTGCTTGGCCCATATAATTCCGATGGAGTACTACTGATCCAGAAATTTCTGGAACTTTGCCTCCGAAATATTCCGATCACCTCTCTGTTCCGACCCCCCCCAGAATCTCCTAGAAGCTCCTCATCAACTGCCAACTCGGCACCCGTTCTTTCCATAAATACCGATAACACCCCCACCATCGTCATCATCATCGGAAAAAGCAGCGAAGTAGCAGTGATCTCAGAGGTTAACGGCATTCGAGAAGTTTGATTGGCGAGAGCAATGGATCTCAGGGTGATGGGCTTCGACTCGCCGATCTTGTCGGCGCTCCAGCACATGATGGACATGCATCCGGAGGACTCGTCGGAGAAGTCCGCCAGCAGCGGCCCCACCCGGGCCTACGTCCGTGATGCGAGGGCGATGGCCTCGACTCCGGCGGACGTGAAGGAGTTCCCTGGCTCCTACGAGTTTGTAATCGACATGCCCGGGCTCAAGTCTGGCGACATCAAGGTTCAGGTCGAGGACGACAACGTGCTGGTGATCAGCGGGGAGAGGAAGCGGGAGGAGGAGAAGGAAGGGGAGAAGTACCTGAGGATGGAGCGGAGGATCGGGAAGCAGATGAGGAAGTTCGTGCTGCCGGAGAATGCGAACACGGAGGCGATCTCAGCGGTCTGCAAGGACGGGGTGCTGACTGTCACTGTGCAGAAGCTGCCTCCTCCTGAGCCCAAGAAGCCGAAGACCATCGAGGTGAAGATTGCCTAAGATTTTTCACCGAGTACCGAATTCCAGATATAATGGACTTGGAGTGAAGTGTCAGAATGAGCTATCTATGGTTTGTGCTTCGGATCCTGGTGAATAATTAGTGAGCCATCTATGGTTTGTGTTCAAATGGATGTGTAATCTTCGATGTTGTGTGAGATAATGGTTTGTGGAATATGAAGTTAGAAGCTTTTATGTCCAATGTTCAATGGAAAATCTTATGGGTAGCTTGATGATAATATGATCTGATGAATTACAGCCATTTTCTGGAAGGACAGGGCGGCTGATGATATAATTCATGCAAACAATTGAAATATCCCACCTAGGTAAGATGTTGAAATTATCTTGTTGCATGAGAATTGAAAAATAACACTATGTAGCTTTCATAGTCCCGCTCTGTGATTCTGGATCAAAGACCATACACCCAACTCTATGACCAGCTACCGTGATGTATTTTATAAATCTATTTAGGTCTATATAACAATATTCAAAATTTTTTTAATTTTATCTAATCTAATTTAAGTCGGTATAATTTTAAGATAGAATTTTTTTCGACTCACTTAAATTCAAGATCTAGGAATAAGGTCCACCATCTCAATCAATTCCCCCAGGTGAAGAATAGTCGTTTGAGGAAATTGAAGTGTAAATACTCTTCCTTCTTTTCTTTAAGGACCTGCATTAAATTTTAGTTTTAGAGTCTTTTAGTATAATTTTTTTAAAAGTAAATCTTTTAATACAATGTCAATTGGAAATACGGTCTCTCATAGGAGACAGGTCACAAGAAAGAACAAGTGATCTCGCAGTCAGGTTCAGGATTTAGGAGTACTGAAGCCATGGAGCTGACCTTGCCTGGAATATCATACGGTGAAGGTCCAAGTGACAACATAGGTTGATTCAGCTGGGTTCTCATGTTGCTTCAATGAAATATGATGCAAATGCAATGAAATATGATGCAAATGCAATGTAAGACCGAGTAACGGGCAAGATTACCGTTAAATTAAAAAAATTCTTAAAAAATAGTAATTTTCAAAGTATTTATCAAACCATCATTACTAAAACATCACATGTAGTAGCATTTTGAATAAAGTGAAAATGCCAGAGGCAGTGGTGTTTTACAATGGCGAAAAAGCCAGAAATTGTGGCATTTTATACATGCCAAAAATGCCACAATTAGTGGCGTTTTGTAATCAGACAAAAATGCCAGTTCGTGCCGCGTTTTATGCGCACTAAAACGCCACAAGCTGTGGCGTTTTAAAAACAGGGGTTTTCAAGACGGAATGTTAAAAAGTCTTGTCCTTTTAGAGACTGGCGCAGTCGATTAGGGAACGACAAGGACCAAGCAGCAGAAGAATTAATAAAATCACTGCTAACTGTGATATTAGCAAGGAAGGTACTGAGATCAGCGGCGTCAATCTTCGCAGCAGCCTCAGCGACAGTCACCTTCGGCTTCTTTGGCTTCTCTGGTTTTACCTTCTTCACCTCCTCAGCGCCATTCCCAAGGGGAGGATCAGCATCGCTGTCGTCCTCGTCATCATCGGAATGCCGCTTCGATCTGGTAGCAAGATCGGCCCCTCTGACAACGGCAGGCTGCTCGGAATGGCATTTTAGGATGGACAAAACGCCACACGAACTTGCATTTTTGCCCAGTTAAAAAATGCCATAACCGGTGGCCTTTTTGGCATATATAAAACGCCACAATTTCTGGCGTTTTTATCATGGTAAAACGTCATTCCTTGTGGCGTTTTTACTTTAGTTAAAACGCTGTTACCTATGGCATTTTAGTAGCGGTAATTCGGTAAATCCATTGAAAATCACCATTTTTAAGAATTTTTTTCGAATTGTGCTGGAATCTTGCCCGTTACTCATGTAAGATCATGAGCATGCCGAAAAACGCTCACACCGAGCACGAGCACTACAGTGCATTCGTTCAAAAAGAGTATCCGAAGTTCCTTTTTTATTTTTTTTTCCCTTTCTTTAGGAGTAATCAGTATTTCATCCTTTATTCAAAAGGGGTAAGTGTCAAGGTTTTGTTGGGATCTAATCTACCCGCAAGAATATAAATATATAAAATTAAGCCACTAACAGCTAAACCTTTTACCAATTCCAAGGATCCTCGTAAAAATGGGCTGAGTGGGTTTTGGGATTTATTAATTTTATATCGGGAACAGAAATCTATTCTGTACTCAATGCAAGCTATCTTACCACAACCTTAGGAGAAGATATCTTGAAGTAAAGTTTCTGGCCAAGCCATCTGATGTACAACTCTGCAACAGCCAAGGAAAGGAGGCATGACAGCCAAATTGTGCGCGACTTGGACCCTGGTCAGATTTGACCGACTCTTAATATCCTATTTCCATCTATTTTTCACCCGTGATTACATTAGAGGAATTTGGTTGAAAGTGTTTCAAATGATAGGTGTGCAAAATTCGATTCTCAATTGGGATTCATGAGCTCATTCGCTTTTACATTAAAGGATAAGAGATTGGATGTAGTTGGTCTCAACCTTGCACGGACAATTAAGACGTACATGACATGATGTGCGTGGAATTGTTGGATTTTTCAGGTTCAACCATTGCCAGATTCTACTATAATGGGTCGGATTGCTCATGCATTTAGGTAAAAGTTGTTTCGTTTACTTCGGCTTTTGTTTCGCCTTTATGACTGTTGCATAGTTCGGGTTTTGGCCATTTTAAGTGCTCTTAGAACGTTTGTATGCTTGTTTTATAGTTGAATGACATGTCAATTTTCTAAAAACAAGTTACTTATAATGGGAATTCCTGATTTCCCATTTTTATAGATGCATGGACTTAAAAGAAGTAGGTGGGAGAGAATTAAAGCGGAATTCCATTGATTATAATCGAATCTCATGCATCGTAATCTTTGCAATAAGGGTAATGCCACTATCAATTCTCATCTAATATCCCTCAGGTAACGGGAGAGACTAACTCTGGTAATCGTCTGCTCTGCTGCTTGGACATGGTGATCCCAGGCTCGAGTCTTATGCTGATGGTTCCATTTACGAATCTCTTAATCGTGATTTCAATTTCTCATTGGGTTAATTTACTGCTCCCAGTCACCAAACTATCCAATGGAGGATCATTGGTAACTACCCGATGATGTTGCAAGTCTCTCAATGAAATCATAAAGCAATCCAATATTTGGCACTAAACTAAACGGATGAATAACGATATATCCGTACTAAAAAGATGATAGTGAGGGGCATGGCCATGTTTGAGATACACGAGGTGTGCCATACACTGTAGGAAAAAAATCCACTGCAATAAAACTGTGAGATGTTGACAGAATTTTCGACCCGAATATCATCAGCAGGAAATTCTCATCCTCGGTCTCGTGGGATCGTCAATTGCATAACCTGGCGCTTGATCACAACTGAAGTCGAGATAGAGAAAAAGATAAACTCTGAGACATACGTGAAAAAACTTCCAAACGAATCGGGGTAAAATCATCGGCAAAGATAGAAGGACTTCACTCCAACAAAATTTTACAATACCTTCTCTATATTAATAAGAAATGAACAATAACATTAATCGCTCTTTTATAACGGGAGAAATTATCCTCAATTTATGAAAGGATTGAATAATTTAGAATATTCACGTATACTTTTCTCCCTCTAAAACACACTCTTATCTCTCTCAAATTGGGACTCTCGCCCTACTCTTCACCAACCTTTCATGGCGGCCGCACATGCGGCATCATCTCCGTGGGATCTTGCCTTCGCGCGAGAGCCTTTTTCAATCTATGGGGGACAAGCCCTGTTGTAGAGCTAGTCCACCGCCAATCTAAGGCAATTTTCCTTAACCGCCTTAAGTAGAAGGCATAGACAGCTGGACCTTAGATTCAGGATAGGATGCTGCCGACTTTGACAGGCATGGATAGATTAACGCACTCACTTGAAGCTTCCGTCCATTTATACATGTGCTCAAATCAATTTTGACTTCAAATTGATAATTAATAAGATAAAATTCTTCGAGCCGTCTTATTCAATAAAAGTAATTTTACATTCAACAAGTATTTTTGATAGATTTTCCAATGGATTATCTGTCAGTCAACGCATTATTAGAGAGCAAATCTATTTTCTAATCAGTTCGAAAGAGCACATGGAATCGTCTACCGAGGAAACAGAAGAAGAAATCTGGTAAAAAAAAAGGAAACAGAACAAGAAAACAAACTAGAAGAGAGGAAGACAAAAGGAAAAATTTTCCTAGTTATTCAACCTTTGCCCTCCTTAAACATCCCCATATATTTGCAGATTCCTTGTTGCTGTCAATCTTGCCTGGACTTTTTCGGATCGAGTTTCAAACCTCGAGAGCAAACTTTGTGATCCCGAGCACCCACATCAACATCAACCTTAGGGTGATTCCAAGAAGCCCCCACGGTTGCTTGGTAAATTTCTTTAAGTCTCCGAACCACTGGGGAAGAGCCAGGTTGCAGCGCCCACGATTTTGCAAAGCTCAGCAAATATGATCGGGACGCCTTCTCGAAAGCTGCGTTGCAAGCACACAGCGACCTGATGAGAATGATCGGCAGTTCATCTGCGGCTTCCCAGTCCCAGTACGGGGAAGCCCCCGTGTCCGAGCATTCTTCGTCCTTTTTTCATCGTAAAATCTGTCGACTCTCTTGGAAGATCCTATCGTTGCAGATCCAACCGTTACGGAGTCAATCAAACAACTTCCAAATATTCTATGAAGACTATGGGGAACGCTGCCAAAAATTTGTATCATTTCTGATCGATTGACAAATAATTTAAAAATATGATTTGATAGGATTTTGTTTTTTTCAATTACAAGGAGACCCGTAATCAAGGTAATTGGATCCAAATAAGCTATATTTTTTATGATATCTGAACTATACTATATGTACAATATCAATTTTTAATATTTTAAATCCAAACCCTATCCTATTTAGTCTAAATATCATACCATTCCTAGAACCTATTTTACTAACAAGACCCGAGTAGTACTGTTCATTTTTTTTCCCCTTATTATCTCAATTCATGCAAAATTATATGTACATTTTGTCATATATTTGCTAATGAATAATCGAGTATAGAGAAATATTATTAATTTAGCTTACTTATTTTATCATTATTTAGTAAACTGTAGTTAATTTTTAGGTGTATTTGCGTTAACTTTGATTAATTTTTATTATTTGATTCTAAGTTATAATGATATTTTGGATATAATAAAATAATCAAATATGCATACTATATCAAGTGATAGTTCATCGAATTAGGTATTCAATTAAATAACTCGAAAATTGGACTTTAAATATGTGAGTTTTAAATGATCAAAATTAACCATGCAAACCATTTTATATATAGTTGTTTTAGGGTACCCTATGGGTCGGAACTAGTGTTGTCAGCTGGTCTAGTTCTGGCTAGTTTTTTCATGGTCAAGTTGGTTACTGTTAGCCATAATGGTCTGGTCTAGCCCTATGGTTCATGACTGCACGAATTAGCTTGGAACTGGTGGACTACCGGGCCAAACTCGCCTAGATCTTTTTAATTTTTTTTTTGTTATTATAAGATTACATAATATTTTATTTTTATTTAAAATTAGATTATATAATATTTATTTACTTAATTTGTTTCCTTAAACTTCAATTATTGTTAAATACATATATATCTCTACATACAGCTTTATCACTTTACGCAATCCAAACAATTTTGGTCTTATTTTCAAGTTTCAAAAATGCCCTCAATCAAATTTATCTTATAATTAGTAAATTTAATTTAAAATAAAATAATAGAAGATATGAAAATAATTTTATTATTTTTATAATTTTAGTATATTTATTCATTTTATTAATTTAGGAAAAAATCACTAATTGTACAAAAAATTTGCCTAGTATTACAATACGGTGCAAAATCTTTTAACTATTATAGAATGGTACAAAATTTTTGAAAACTTGACACAAATAATACAATTCATTAATTAACTGTTAACACAGCTAGTACTTGATAACGTGGTGCTTGCATGGATGTTAACGTGGCGCCTACGTGGATGCGGACTCAGAAAATTGAATAATATAATAACAAAAATCTTAGAAAAACACCATTGATACAAAAAGTTTGACTAATATTTTAATATGATGCAATACCTTTAAAATATTATAAAATTATATATTTAATGTTGTATAATTATTTTATTTTATTTTTTTATAATTCTAAAGTTTATACTAGCACATCATCACTAATATCTTTGTTACTATCATCCAACTGATATTTAGGATCATAATTATAAGAATTATTTTTGGAGCGATCATCATCAGTAGCTTATTATTTTCGATGATTTACAAAATGCACATGATAGTAAACTAAAAATCCAATACAAGCAAAACTGTCTAAAAATCAAAATTGAAACTTTCGAGTCCGATGATAAAAATAATATTTGATACTTAGTTCATGTCACTAGAAGGGCTATATATGTAAATTTTAACTTAAGTATTGGGATGACATTAAGTAGGTAATGTATCTCCCTCATCTATGACCATGTGGTCTCTGCAACTGGTCATCATGGCTGTATTAGTCTTCCCACTCTCGAGACATGGTGAGATGAAAATGCTGCTGAAAAGTCGATTAATGATGATCGCGATATAAGATACTGTAGGAGGGAAAAAAAGCAAGATGTGAATTCTAGATTTTTTGCCAACAATATAATACAATAATCTCAAAATTTGTCCGATGTAAAATTCATTCTCAACAAGACTAAAACTACTTCGTAACAGTTTAAAGATATAGATAAACAAAAATTAGACAAAGTAGGAACTATTGGTAATCAGTCATAATGAGAATGATAGCAAAGGTCTTACGAAAGGACTATTGGTTAATTAATAAAAAAAAGAGACCAAAACTGTCTCATAATGACTTAAAGGTATAGAACCTTCTAGTGGCTAAATATATAGAAGAGGATGAGAAAGAGTAATTTTGAAATGGAAAAAAGGAGAACTTAAAGATGTATATAAGAGAGGAGGTAAGAGATAATATATAATAGATAATATCATCATAAATTTACAAATTTGTATAACCAATTGTTCTCCAATTTTTTTGGTCCTAATTTATCATATGCTCCTGTTATCGACCTAACTCCCCTTGGTCTATTATTTTTTTTCATTTTTAGATGTCTCGGATATCTGTATTTTACTCTACTAACTCTCACAGCTTGTCTACGCGATGATAAATACGTAAAGTAAACTCATAGGGTACTTGTGGCTCTAAAGGGATTGCCAGATACAAAATGCTCATTTTTCCTGTTAGAAATTTCATATTTAAAAATTCAAAATTCACCAGCTCTATACAAATACATTAGAGCTCCATTGAATTGTTTGGAGCTGATATTTTATGCACACAGTACAAGTCAATACTTAATACTTGATTCTTCGCTTGCATATACTTTGATTATTTCATTCAGTTTACTTGTAATGCCAAACTTATTGTTCAATCCATGTT
>CM075298.1:10973824-10989602 GCA_037672795.1 Lagerstroemia speciosa | reverse complement strand
GAAATAAGAGGTGCTAGAGAAATGATTCGAAGTAGGTGGTTATATGTGTTAAATTTATCATTTTGTCTATATTATTTTCGGTCTGAACCACCGGTATCCAGAAATTCAATTAATCTTTACTAACCTAGCTCAAGCCTGAAAGGCTCACTACGGGTAAATCTCTCCTAATGTGAATTCCCACTATTCACAAAATTCGAACTTAAGACCTTTCTTAAAGAAAAGAGGCATCTTACCACATCAATCAATTTACTTTGATATTTTGCCCTATTTTATTATCAATGTAATGATCATTAATAATGCATTTTTTATGCATAATCTGGAAAACTGAGATGGCAAAGTGAGACAAAAATGGGCAAAGTCCTCCAATATAATAATAGATAGATAGACAGACAAGAAATCAGCAATTTTTAGAAATTCTTAGTTTTAGATTGACCTTGATACCACTTAAACCCTTTCTATCTGTATTTTAAAGATTAATCCATAAATATTATTCCTCTTCACCTAAATATTAAAGTACCAAAACAACTAGATCCTTATTAGTAACTAGATTTTACGAAAAAATTAGATGGGCCTACTTTATAATATCGTAATGACGAAAAATCAATCGATTACTTTGTTTGTATAATTATGATAAATACACGAGTGATTAGTACTAATTTACTCGTTTGTCATATTTTGATATGTGCTTTTTCACGTAACATGGTGAAGTAAAATTATTTAATAATTTCCCGTGCACATATGTGCTAAGTTATGCCTAACCTCGTGGGCTGGTACGCAAGGACGTGCAAGAACGATCGTGCCCTCTGAATTCAAATAATTCTATAAAATATTATAATATTTCACTTGATTTTGACCCTTTTTTTTTTATTGAACTACCTCTTTTTGTCCTTGATCACTTCTCTTACCTTTACATCGAGTTTCGTCCTCTTAAATAAATTTTGTAGATCTGTTACTACTGGCATATGTTTGCCAAAAATAATCTTGAGGAGCCACCCGTGACCATGAGAATTGCGTACTCGCATATATCGGTCGATAATATCAAAATCTTATCACCTGATGCAGATCGACTAACTAATAGGAAGTCCTAGTATAAACAGAATTTCTCTTTAATTTCTTAACCACTTAACATTTTGACAATTTAATCTAACAGTTCTTAATTAGTTTTTCATGTAGCGAGTATATCATATGACAGTGGATATGTGATATTACGAACCAATAACAGTCACCATTTTATGAATTTTTTTTTATAAAACCACAAAACAAACAAAAAAAACTAAAGATAATTGAATTTCAGTGGCTTGTAATTTCATGTGATAATACATCTTATATACAATACTTTCTCCACTACCTATAGTGTGGATGTTTTGACACTTAAATTAATGTCATTTGAGCTTTCTGATAGTAATAGTGGGCACAACTTTTAGTCCTCCCCAAGCATACGTCACGTGCAAATACAGTACTTGGTTGGTTCTCCCCAACTTTCTGCTCTTCCCCTCTCGGAGGAGCCAAAGACAAGGAGTAAATATTCAATGTGCAATAACTCAGCAACTTTGTTGTGCAAACCCCTTCCACGTCTTAACATGTATAAAAGTTTTCACAATTTTCAAGAGCCAACTTTACACGTGTCAAAACCAGAACGATAATTTATACAACGAATTCATTATTATTATATATAGAATATTTACTCCAAGACAAGAGATACTACCGGGTAAAAGAAAGTACTAATACAAAGGAAATATATACACACACATATTCATTTAAGACTTTATAAAACCTTCATGATACCCTGATCACATAAATCGTGATGATACAGCACCGACATGTTTTTCTAAAATTTTTCATAACTTTGAACCTTCACGTATATTTATAATAAACATGGTAATTTAACTTCTTTTAATAAAAAAAATATATGTTTTAAATCTTAAAAGAGAAAAAAGAAGAAACCTCTTCATAAGAGAAAAATGGCACGACTTGGCCACTACTGCCCTGATGAGGTCACATGTAGCCCTAGTACTCTCGGCAACCTCGTCGGAGACGGTGGTGATAGACAGAGTCGAGCCACCGCTGATATCCTCTTCTGTATAGGGTTTCTCCCGATTTGTCAGCTCACCGGTAGTTATAGGAGCCCCATGGGCTCAAGCTAGATGTTTGTTAGCGGGACAGATCCAGAAATTTGGTTCGGGGACGAAACTCTATAAAATACTAGTATAACGTGTTTAGGGAACAAAATTCATAAGATACTAACATAACGAGTTTATATGGCGAAATAAGATCGTTCAATAAAAATTAGATAAAATCAGTGAAATATGTATAATATATTAAGAATTTTCTCGACTTGAGGGAAGCAATTTCTCGGGCTCCCCCTAAATCCATCCATGTTTGTTGTCTTAGCTCGTCCACTACCTTGCATAACACTAAACCCCTAAATCGAGGACAAGATAATTGACTCAAGAGGTGCAAATCCTTTGGTGAGTGCAACATTTTAGCAATAACTAGGAAAAAAAAGTGTCAATAGCCTTTTAAAACATAATATTTTAGTATAAATATTAATTACGCGTATAAATAATTACAAAAATGTTGAAAAAGCATTTTAAATTTTATAAAAAAGGCTATAAAAACATTAATTATTTCTTAGGTATTTCCCTTTTTATTAAATTTTGTTAGTCTGCCCATTGAATTTCTATAATTACGAATAGATCTTTAATGTGTAAAAATTTTTAAAATATGAGAAAATGCAAAAAATGCACGTTTGCCTCTGTATAAATAGAAAAAACTTGTCTACTTGTTTATAACTGGAACAATTTCTTACAAAAAGTTCCTCTTCCATTTTCCAAATTTTTTATATTGATTAGTTAAGTTTTTTTTAATCCTCCACTTTTCCAAGCAATGATTATTCCTTTTTTTTTTTGTTTTAATTCATGATTCTCATTGTCACAAATAATGATATATTTTCATTATTGTATTATTTCCTTTTTTTCTACATTTAATTCATGGCTCTTAGTCTAATTTATCATCGATAAGTTACTACTAATTATCAAGCATATCCTTCCAGCTGTTCTGGCGGTTAACTTTTTACCCTTAGCATCAGCAAACATAATTTTATAATTTTCACTGAGAATTAAATTTGAAAAAAAAACAGAGAGAAGAAAGGTCGAAATGGAGAGTAAGAATTAATTCTCTAATATTACGTTTGCTCAATAGGACGAAATTTAATAGAAAATTATATGATAAATTTAAGTTGTGAAATAAATAATATAATAAAAATTAAGTAAAATATATATTATATTTCAAAAAATGTTTATAAGAGATAGATTTAACATCTTACAAGGTTCACTAATAATCTATAATACTATACGCAAACTTTTGAAAAATTTAGTGTTTTTTTCGCTTTCCATATTTGCCATATATCTAATTTACGTATTAAAATTTATAATATGCATCTGCTTTATAAAATCCTTCGAATTAAGAGTAAAATAACAGTTTTAGTCATTTTTCTCTCACTCCATATTTATGGTTTCAACAACGAGAATATTCTATTAACTGCACAAATTTTCCCGTATCACTCAATATCTACAATTTTAACCGTAAAAATTCTCACGTTTTTAACGAATGATTTGAAAATTGTAAACTTCAAAAGATAAAATTGACATGGTACATTATAAATCAATAACCTAATTATACGGATTGATCCTATTATTTCACATTTATTTATTTTTATTTTCGTTTCATGCATAGTACATGTCCGTATCAAGTAATATAATACATGAATGCTTAACCATCCATCAATTTCATCTTGGCTTGGCTGTCGACTTTGCCGATAGTCCACTCACAATATTTTTTAATTTTTTTTGGCCCAAATCTCATTTTCAGTTGATAACTCGACAGAAACATATTTTAGAAACGCAACTTTCCGACAATTTTAATGGGGGAAAAGGGCATCCAATTTTTTTGACCACACGTTTGGGGAAGAATTCATGGCCGGAAATAATGGGAGGGGGGCGCTGACTAGCTGGCTTTGCGAGGTCTCAACCATGAAAAACTCTTAAATTCCGTTGAAATTATCGCTCAAAATTTGTCAACTTCAAACATGATTCGTAATCCATTTGAATTAGCAGTCTGCATTTCTCCGGCCTTCTTAGCGTAGGGTGTTGAGGGGGAAAGAGTTAGCATTACCGCCAGCTGAAATCTGTGTATCCCTTTGAAGATCTCTCTGGTTCAGTATGAACTGAGATGGAGCAGCCACCACATCATCTCTAAGAAATGACTCACATGACTCTCTCCTATAAGAGATTGTTTTCTTATTATACACGTAAAAACCTGACTTATAGTGATATTCGATTCTTATTATATATTAAGATCTTATGTACCATCCTTCAAATTTGGGATTCAATTTTCATCACTCACCCATCCTTAGACTTGCTACGTACTCTTATGCACCCGTCCTGAACAATTGATCTCGAGCCTGATAGTTTTCTTTTGTACTCAAACGAGGGGGACAATGACCACCTGACTGACTTCCTCTCCATCCCCGAGTTAACAACTAATACAGTTCAAACTCTATCTTTTGTATTCCATAAATTGATAAGGAATTCTAACATTGGGATCTAGCAAGGGGTAAGGCAATAAAGTTGTAGTTCTGATATCGTGCATAGTTTTCACGGTACAGAAGAGCGTGAGTCCAACTCTCTAGGTGGTAGTACCAATTCTTCTTATATACTGAGATCTCTTCATCATCTTTTTTATACAGGATTCAACTCTCAACAAAATTCAATTCTCTTATTTTTCATGATTTATTTTATTAACTGTCCCATCATGTGATTCATTTCCCAGGGAACAGTTTTTATATGTTAGTGTAGCCATTGTACTCGAACCTAACTTATTATAAATCAATTAGCTTTTTAATATTAGATAGTGGATGTTGGAATCAGGAAAAAAAAATTGCCAGGAAGGCCCCCCCTGGTTGGAAGTAAACTTTCAGTGTGTAATATAAAACGAGTTTGTTTTGTAAAACTTTCTGAGATCTTGATATTTTAAAACCTTCACAATTTTCGAGAATAAACTTTACTCGTGTCAGAATCTTAGCAGTGATTTGTATAACGAACTTATTATATATATATATATATATATTACATATTGAATATTTACTACTTGGTCAATAAAAGGCTCAAAAACTGGCTTCAGGGGAACAGAAAGAGCTCCATGTCATTGGAGATAATTTCCATTTTAATTCGTTATATTTTTTTTGTACCACGTAATATCCGTAGACCATTTTAATTCGTTATATTACAATATCAAAGAAAATTAATTACGTACGGTAAAGGCAAAATTCCAAAATATAATCACAGATGATTAATGAATAGGACAAGTTGGCGAATTTCGGGTACCCGATCTCTGGCAGACTCTCCTGGTCCCTATGGATTAAAAGTGTGTGCCAATCAAGGAATCATTTCCACTTTTGTTGTTAATTAACGTAGCCAATCGCTGTGAATGGAAGGCTTTTCCTCGTACTACGCAATTGTTGCTTCCTGTCTTATAGGTTAAGAGGAAAAAAAATAGATGTGAATTCTTGAATATAATGGCATGAATATTTCATATTTCTTTATTTTTTATTCACAATACAAAGATTTAAATTTTTTAAAGGATCGATTCTTTCAAGGATGAATGACTAATTAAAAATATTGGATTCTTTAATATCATATAGATCGTACATTTACGTGCACTTTCTCTGAGTCGTATCACATCATTAAATGTCAAATTCTGCCATCTCAAGTTCTAAGATCTCAGTGTCTAATAGACATAATAATTTACCTCTTATTTGTATCGCATCGGTGGATCTCGGTCTTTGCCATCTCAAGTTCGAGATCTCATCGACTAATGGAGATGTTCACATCCATTAAAACTATCAACAACTATTGAAATTCGGTGGGGGAATTGCTTCTGAAACTTCTGAAAATATATCGAATCATCTAAATAAAATTTTGATAAATCTATTTATCCCAAAAATGACAATTCCTACTTCAACAAACCCGACTGGGACAACTTTCATACATCTCTTGCTGATCAATCTGGCGATGAGTGCCTCTTTTATATTTTTTTTCTGAAATTTAAATAAATGCATTTTGTTTAAAATATTCTATATATGGCTTTATTTACAGGATGAAGGTTGTTCCAAGCTGCCCAATATTTAATGGCGATAATGGGGACGGCTACTATTCAAGCATTTACCAAATTAAATACATTTTTTTTTCTTAAAGATACTAACACTATTTTAATCGACAATGAAATTACTGTAGTCGAGTAAATTAATCCTTGCACGGATTTTATCATTTAACAATTCATCCCAATGCTCGGAGAATATTATTTCGATGAGAATTATTTATTAATTAAAATTTTAATGGACCCTAATTAATTTAAGTTTGAGTCCGGTTGATCGGGGTTAACACTCCAAAAAAATTAATTTTATCGATTCACAGGTCTCGAACCTAATGTATTATTTAAAAGGAAGATGCATCAAACTGCTTTTCTCGGTTGCAAAGGAGGTATGTGGGGTCTAAAGAGATACGAAAAGAAGGGAATAAATGGAAAAAAAAATGGAGCTTGACATCGACCTGATATCAATAGACCCTTGTTCGAATCTCATAAGTGGGAGTGTCCTAGCCCTTTTATTCCCTATTATTTTATATCATTCTAGGCATATATGCCTCCTCTGTATCAGAAAGTCCTACATGTAATTGTGTCACTACATGACAGTACTTATATGATAACATCAATAAATTGAAGAAAGCCCTTAATGAGCCAACCTGACTTGAACTGGATTAGTCGGTAGTTAAAAGGGCTTTTAGATATCAGTGTGCACCCAATGAAAGGATAATTTACTTCCTCGAACTGGATATAAGCACATCTTTTTTTCTCCCTCCTCTCTTTGCACTAGGGCATTTCATTAAACATTTGACGGACATGCTCTTGAGCACGATCTTTGTTCGTTTTTTGCCTCACTCCTAAAAGCCATACCCATGCGAAAATTTCTCATAGCATTCGATAAGATAACTAACATGATATCATTTATAGTTCTTAGTTGTCTTGTTCGAAACTTATGCTTCAAGAGTTCTCGTGTATGTGGGTCTTAGATGAGACTTCTTGGGTCATAAGCACATCTTATATGGTTGTACTCAAATTTCCTATAAGAGAGTATGACCCAACGTAGACTCTTCTGAGACGGTGCATAGATGAGAATGATTGAAGCATAAGCTCTTCAAAGGATAAATAAGAATTATAGATAACATCAAATTGGTTATTCTCCAAAATTTATGAAAAGTTTAGAAAATTGGGGTGAAAGAAGAATTTTTTAATTAATTTATTGTTTTTAATTTTGAAAAACTTTTTAAGTTGCTTTAAATTGTTTATTTTTATATTTTTGTTTGTTTAAAATAATATATGATTATGCCCTAAAAGGAATTTTGATGTCATACCTACTTATTTGACATCGCGTCACTAAAATTAAAGACATTAGCTGAAAATAAAACACTTCTACAAGGTTATGTGAATATTTTTTGATAATTAAATTGTTATATGATAAGTAATTAAAAATTCATGCCAAATAAAGTGTTAGCAAGATGTTTTGCGTGGAAAAATTACACTGTTGATATAAATATTCTGCCAACATAAAATTTGGATACAAAATCTTTTTTAACTATGTATTACAAAATATTTTTAAATTATAATATTTGGTACAAACCATTAAATTTTCACTAATATCATTATTTAAGCTGATGCAGCAATGTGATGTGGACGTTCAGTGGTGCTGACGTGGAAATTTAGTTGATGCGATACCATAAAATAAATTTAATTTATAATAATAATAATAATAAATAAAAATAAGAATTTAAAGATAAAAATTAATTTTCAATTTAAAAAAATCCACTTTAAAACACAAAAAAATAGAAACTGATATGAAAAATTCCAAATAAGACTGGACAGACTTTAAAAAATATATTCGAAACGATCTGTAATTTTTAAGGATTGACTTCTAAACTTTGCCAACACCTAAGACCACATAAACGCATATAACATATCAGAAACAGAACTGAAAAATTTAGAATATCGGCTGAATAGATCTTAAAATGTTGAAAAATGATTCAAATCAATTTGAAACGATCCAAAATTTTTAAGAATCGACTGTTAAACTCTACCAACACCTAAGACCGTCATAATTCACACAAAACACATTAGAACCAAAACTGAAAATTTTGAAATAGGTGCTGAATACATTTTAAAAGATATAAAAGATCTAAACCGATCCAAAATAATCTGAAATTTTCATGAACTGACCCATAGACTCTACCAAAACCTAAGACGACCCTAAAAACAAATAAAACATATCAGAAACAAAGCAGAAAAATTTAGAATAGGGGCTGGACAGATTTTAAAAGTCGATAAATGACTCTAAATCATATGAGATGATCCAGAATTTTTAAGAACCAATCTCTAGACTCTAACAATACTAAGCCCACTCTCAAACACATTGAACCGTAAAAACAAATCAAAAAATCATAATGGAGGCTGGACAGATTTAAAAAGTAGATAAGATCCCAAATCGATTCAAAACGATCCGGAATTTTCAAGAAACCGATTTTAGACTCTACTAACACCAAAGGACATTTTAAAAATACACAAATACATCAAAGTGGAACTAAAAACTTGGAGAATGAGTGATAAAGAACGAGGACCACTTGTAATAATGAGAGGGCTTCTTGTGAGAATATAGGAAATAAAGGGGCACAATGTAATAAATAGTAGATGAGCTGTTTTCTGTTACGGAAGAGTGAGGAAATGCTGATAGAGTCTCACTCTTATAAATAGCAGAGGGACGAGTATCAGAACTTAAGCAATATCAGATTGAAGTTCTTCCCTCTCAAATTCTTTCTCTCTCTATATTTCTCTCACTTTCTAGATCAACTGGTATCATTTGGTATCAGAGCACTTTCCAGGGACCATGGCAGAAACCAGAGCTGCTGAGCTGCGTAGATTGGAGGCAATCATCAAGGATCATGCAGATCAGATGTCTGAGATTAAAGCTCAGCAATCGGCAATACAGTCAGCTCTCAAATTGCAGAACGAGCAGCAGATGGAGGAGCTGAGAGAGCTCAAAAATCTCATCAAAGGTACCAGCTCACAGACAGAGGACGATAGAAACAGAGCTGATCCTGCACAACCTGTAGAAGCGGAAAAACAAGAGAATTTTCGTCCTTATTCCAACACTTTTCGACTTGGAAAGATAGAATTTCCAAAATTCTGTGGAGAAGGAGTTGAGGATTGGCTGTTTCGATGCGAGAAATTCTTCAGTATAGATAAAACTCCCGACAGATCGAAGCTGGATTTAGCGGTTATTCATCTGGAAGGTAAGGCTCTATACTGGCACATCAATCCTTCCTTACTAGCAAGGGTCTCACCGAGGACCAAATAGGTTGGGCAACCTACAAGGAAGCCATTGTAGCTCGCTTTAGTGGACGAGATTGTGAGGATCCAATGTCTGAGTTGAAAAATCTTTATCAGACAGGGACCTTGCAAAGCTACCAAGAGGAGTTTGACAAGCTGTTGAGCAAATTGCAAATACCTGAAGATCTTGCTATCAGCATGTACTTAGGAGGATTAAAACTCGAAATTCAAAATCCAGTGAGAATGCTGGAGCCTACAACCTTACAGAAAGTTTATAAGCTAGCTAAGCTTCAGGAAACTACATATCTGGCCCAGATACATTCGAATCCACATTTGAAGAATTCTCAAGCAAGTACCTATCGAAGTTCAATAGTGCCTGTTAAATTCACTCCTCAATATACTTCAAAGAACTTCAATTCTGCTACCTATGGCAACAATACAGCTAAGAATGATTTCAACAAACAAGCAGGCTTGTTGCCGTTACCAGCTAATGCAGCGCCAATGCAATTTAAGAAGGGAATCGCCACGAGCTCTTCTAAGTATCTGACAAGCAAGGAGATTGCTGAAAAAAGAGCTAAGGGATTATGCTTCTCTTGTGACGAGAAGTTTACACCTGGACATAATTGTCCGAAGAAGCAATTACTTTTGATTGAAATGGAAGAGGAGGTGGATGAAGATAGTGGATCCGAAGTAAGGACAGCAGACGAGGGAGTTGAAAAAAATGACGAAGTCACTCCCGGAATCTCCCTACATGCATTATCTGGTGAACTAAGCTGCCAAACGATGCGAGTCAGTGGAGTTGCAGGTAAAAATGCTACAGATCTTAATTGACTCTGGAAGTACTCATAATTTCCTGAACAAAGCTACGGGGCAGACCTTGGGGTGCCAATTAACCAACATCAACCCTGTTAAGGTGATGGTAGCTAATGGTACAGAAATAATCTGTGATTCAGTCTGCAAGGGATTTAAGTGGAAGATGCAAGGATATGAATGTGAGACTGATGTATTCTTACTTTCCTTGGATAGTTATGACATGGTCCTTGGGATACAATGGCTGGCAACTCTTGGAGACATTACTTGGAACTTCAGCACCCTTGAAATGAAGTTCTTAGTCAATGGCAAACAATGTGTCCTGAGAGGACATAATCATGATAAACTGCGAGTAGTGGGAGAGGCGGCAGTTGACAAAATGCTAAGTAAGAAAGATCAAGTAGTCATGATGCAGCTGTGGAGCATCTCAGGAACTGAGTCTCTACGCACATTAGGCGAGTTGAGAGGCAGGAAAACAACAGCTGGAAGAACTTCTCGACGAATTTTCTGATGTGTTTCGGGTGCCTATAGGTCTGCCTCCCCACCGAACTCATGACCATAGAATTCCCCTAAAGGGAGGATCATCTCCTGTCAACATCAGACCATATCGATATCCTGCTGTGCAGAAGAGTATCATTGAGAAGATGGTCCAGGAAATGTTGGACTCAGGAATAATTCGACATAGCACCAGTCCCTATTCAGCCCCTGTTCTTCTTGTTCGAAAAAAGGATGGTTCCTGGAGGTTCTGTGTTGATTACAGGGGGCTGAATAACCTCACCGTGAAAGACAAATTTCCGATTCCGGTCATCGAAGAATTGTTAGATGAATTGCATGGTTCCACCATCTTCTCAAAGATCGACCTACGTTCGGGGTATCATCAGATTCGTATGTTCGACCAGGATGTTTACAAAACAGCCTTTCGTACTCATGAAGGGCACTATGAATTTCTGGTGATGCCATTCGGACTCACTAATGCACCTTCCACCTTCCAAAGCCTTATGAACCAGGTTTTTTCGACCATTCTTACGTAAGTTCATATTGGTTTTCTTCGATGACATTCTCGTTTACAGCTGTGACTGGCAGCAACACAAGGAACACCTAAAAATGACGTTGATGCTAATGAGACAGCACCAGCTCTATGCTAAACAGAGCAAGTGTGCTTTTGGCACTAACCGAGTTGAATATCTCGGGCATTTTGTCTCGGCAGTTGGCGTAGCTACCGATCCTTCTAAGGTGAAAGCTGTGAGCGATTGGCCCCTTCCTCTAACATTGAAGCAACTGCGAGGATTTTTGGGTCTCACAGGATACTATAGACGATTTATTAGAGGATATGGGATGATCAGTCGACCTCTGACTGATTTACTTAAAAAAGAAGCTTTTCGGTGGAATGAGGCTGCCACTCAAGCCTTCCAACAACTCAAGATAGCCATGACAACTGCTCCTGTTCTAGCTTTGCCTGACTTTTCCCAGCCTTTTGAAATCGAGACAGATGCTTCTGGGTTGGGATTGGCGCAGTGCTCAGCCAGAATGGACACCCGATTGCCTTCTTGAGCAAAGCTTTATCTGCAAAAAAGAGGGGAATGTCCGTCTATGAAAGGGAACTGTATGCGATACTATTTGCCATTAAAAAATGGGGCCATTACCTGCGCAGTCAGCCTTTTGTTATTCGAACGGATCACCAGAGTTTGAAACACCTCCTGGAACAGAAGCTGACTACGCCACTACAGCATACTTGGATGGCTAAGTTGCTGGGTTACACTTATGAAATTAAGTACAAAAAAGGAAAAGAGAACCTTGCTGCTGATGCCCTATCTCGAATAAGTGGCAAGGAAATGTCTTTATGTGCCCTTTCGAGTATCTCAACAGATCTGTTTGCTGAAATACAGGCCAGTTGGAGTGCAGATTCAAGGCTGCAGCAGATCATTACTGATTTACAGCAAGATTCCCTTAGCCATTCAAAGTACACTTGGCATGAGGGACAGTTGCGTCGAAAGGGAAAATTATTAGTTGGGAACATGAGGCCTTGCAGCGTCGACTAATATGTTTCTTCCATGATAGCCCAGCAGGAGGACACTCTGGTATCTCAGCTACTACCCATAGGCTTGCCTCCATTTTTTATTGGAAGGGACTGCGTAAGCAAGTACGAGCTTACATCAGGAGTTGTGATATTTGTCTCCGCAACAAATCTGAAACAGTGGCTTCTCCTGGACTGCTGCAGCCACTTCCTATTCCAGAGTATGCCTTCAAAGACATTAGTATGGATTTTATCTGTGGATTGCCGAAATCTGAGGGAAAGGACACCATTTTGACAGTGGTTGATCGTCTGACCAAGTTTGGGCACTTCATCGCGCTGTCCCACCCTTATTCGGCCCCTCAAGTCGCCCAACAGTTCCTTGATCATGTTCTGAAACTCCATGGTATGCCATGTCCATTGTTACTGATAGAGATCCTCTGTTCCTTAGCAACTTCTGGAAAGAGCTCTTCCGATTACAAGGAGTTCGGCTGCATTACTCCTCTGCCTATCATCCTCAAACCGATGGGCAAACTGAGGTACTCAATCGCTGCTTAGAAGGATATTTGCGTTGCATGTGCAGTAGCAACCCAAAGAAATGGGCTACCTGGCTGTCCATGGCTGAATGGTGGTATAACTCCACTATCCATTCATCTATTGGGAAATCTCCCTATGAAGCCCTTTATGGCGTTACCCCGCCAATACATGTTCCCTATGTTCCCGGGGATTCCCGTGTTGCTGCAGTCGACCTTCAACTTCAAACTAAGGAGGCCTTACTAGCAGAACTTCGGCAACAACTCTCTAAGGCTCAACATCGAATGAAGGTCCAAGCCGACAAGCACCGCTCTGAAAGAATTTTTGCTGTCGGAGACTGGGTGTACCTCAAGTTGCATCAATATAAACAGCTTTCGGTGTCAGCTCAACGTACACACAAGCTTGCTGCCAAATATTATGGACCTTTCGAAATTGTTGCAAAGATTGGTTCGGTGGCTTATGAGCTAGCTTTGCCCAGCTCTTCCAAAATACATCCTGTCTTCCACGTCTCTCTCCTGAAAAGAGCTCGGGGTCCAGCTTCGCAATTACCAGACTTGCCTGAGCACTGTACTGCTGAAGCTACTCCCAGTCCTATGGCTATTCTGGATCGACGAATGGTTCGGAGAGGTCGAGTGGCTGCAACTCAGGTCCTTGTCCACACTGGTCTGGAGCTTCCCCAGCTGATGCTACTTGGGAATACCTTCAGGATCTTCGTTTACGCTTTCCCAATCTAGACCTTGAGGGCAAGGTCATTGAAGGGGGGGAGAATTGATAAAGAACGAGGACCACTTTGTAATAATGAGAGGGCTTCTTGTGAGAATATAGGAAATAAAAGGGGCACAATGTAATAAATAGTAGATGAGCTGTTTTCTGTTACGGAAGAGTGAGGAAATGCTGATAGAGTCTCACTCTTATAAATAGCAGAGGGACGAGTATCAGAACTTAAGCAATATCAGATTGAAGTTCTTCCCTCTCAAATTCTTTCTCTCTCTATATTTCTCTCACTTTCTAGATCAACTGGTATCAATGAGAGATGCCGAAAGAGAGTGAATCGGAGAGAGAGACAAGATCGAGAGAGAGGGGGTCATGGACCGCCGTTCTGAGCGACGGTGGTTGGCAGGGATTACTGCACCCCCTATTCAATCATGGGGGGCTTGGGGGAGAAGATAAACAATGCCCTGAACACTGTTTACTGCCAATCTCTCTCTTTTTTTCTAATTTTTGAAATTTTATTTTATTTTTTTAGTTAAAATGTAAAATATAAAATAATAAAAATAAAATAACATAATTATCAAAAATAAAATAAAATAACATAAAAATATAAATTAAAAACATAAAATTATTTTATTCTAAATTTTTTGTTTTATTTCTGATGTGCTTTGTGTGTTTTAGGATTATCTTAGGTGTTAGTAGAGTTCAGAGGTCAATTCATAAAAATTTTGGATCTTTTCAGATCGATTTAGGATCACTTATCGACTTTTTAAAATATGTTCAATTCCTGTTCTACATTTTTTATTCTGTTTCTAATATATTTTAGGATAATTTTAGGTGTTGGTAGAGTCTATTTGAAAAATCCTGCTTTAGCTTTGAAATTTCTGTCAAAAAGGACAATACTTGAATACTCCAGTATATTTAGTTGGCATATTCCATTTCTCCTTTGAGATTTCTATAACAGTTTCAACTCAAATTCGAACAACGATATTATTATTGATTTAAAATCTGTAAGTCTTAAATTAAATTGTCAATCATGAGATTTTAGTGCCTTTTATTTTCATATTCCTAATGTGTGTTTTAAGCCATCGACTCCCTTTTAACTGGAAAAAAAGAATCCTATTTTACAAAGATTTCTTATAATTGTTTCAATTGAGAGGAGAGTATTGTGTGTAATAGATATACCGCTTGATGGTACTCACGTGGTATCAAAAGGTATCGCATCCAATAAGATTTAAATATTTTACGACTTTTTAATAAAACCCTAAAATTCATCGAATCGTATTAATTTGTAATATTATTCCAGCACTGCCACACGGCTCATATATAAGACGTTCTCTCAATGATCGATTACTAGGCCTGCATTGCCCTCGAACAGAGAAGGATAAGTTGATTTTTTTCTTCAGTCACTTTCGGTCAAAATAAACCTCCCCACTGTGCTGCCCCAAATTCGAATTTCAAAATTAAGGAAAATCAGCCACGTGAATTTACCGAGAGGATTTGGTATTTCCTTTTTTAGGTAATATTTTATATTTAAAATTTATAAATAAAAATATAATTATAAGAATTCTATCTCTTAACAGTCTAATCCTGCTCAAATCTAAAATTAATTAATTACGGGTAGGTCTTACGGATAAATTCACCAGGTCGGCGGATATGCCCTCGAGTTAATGAACTTGGTAGGATTAGTGTTGCTAGTGTTCATATCAATCTTGATTAATTTAATTTCTGAATATCAATTAATATAAAAAATTGAATTTTTTTTATAGATATGTGAGGTCCTGTTAGATTTTTTGAAATGTCTCGAGCGTTAATGACAATTAATTATCTGGTAATCATAGATATATTACCGTGATGTGGTTGGTATAGATCCTATCAAGAAACTTGTGGCCAAGCGCGGTTTACGCCATCATGTGTCCAATTAAACAAATACTAGACCGCGACTGAGTTATTCGTAGAATTGTCAATTATAAAATTATATTATCTTTATTCTATAATTATATTTTATATAATTTCACATAATTGGGTATACGTTTTTATATATTTTTAATCTTTATAGAAAGTATTGTGAAAAATAAAAATAAAAATATAATTAGGAAAAAATTGGAGAGCATTTATAATTTTAAAATGGTAATTATAGTTTCTAAGATTGATTTTACATCTTCATCTTCATTTATCATTTTCTTTTTTTTAAGTATTTGCTCGTTAATAGTATTTTAGGAAGTTCGAAAGAGAGATCGGCCTACTTACTCTATCCTTTTAGTAATAATAGATAAT
>CM075298.1:10957057-10973324 GCA_037672795.1 Lagerstroemia speciosa | reverse complement strand
AATAGAAATGAATTAGAGAAATTCTCACACACTGAAATAGTGTAGAGAAGTTTTTTTATTTATCGGGCAAACATACATCAAATACAGAAGATATTTCTCTACTTAAAATATCAAATCTCATGGATACCAAATATATTTCAATATCTCCTAAATCTCTCACATAATTTCAAATCCCCAAAAATCTAGATATCTATATTCTCTCCAAAAATATAGATATGTATGGAACTTCAGAAGGAAATTATTCCATGGAAAAGGTTCCTCTTGTGCCCGTTGAAAAGGTTCTTCTTGTGCTCGCTCCTGAAAGGTTTTTATTGTCCATTTTTCTTTTTCAGATTAAATGTGGAGATCTTTTTGAGAACGGCGCCGTGGACCAGTTTAATGAATGTGCAGTTTCACGAAAGAAGTGCGTTCCCCGGAAAGCAGATGTGGGAGAGTTTCCCGTCCCTGATCCTGCAGTTCTTGTTCAGAACTTTAACATCAATGATTTCAGTGGGAAATGGTACATTTCTAGTGGGTTGAATCCAACTTTTGACACATTTGATTGCCAACTGCATGAATTTCATGTGGAGTCGGGCAAGCTCATGGCAAATTTGACGTGGAGGATACGAACACCTGATGGTGGGTTCTTCACTCGATCAGCTATGCAAAGATTTGTTCAGAATCCGCTTCAACCTGGGTTATTAGAAAATCATGGTAATGAGTATCTTCATTATCAAGATGACTGGTAACTCCTCAGAGATCCCTCTTGTGCTTCTTCATATCCTAGATTTTTTATCATGCCAAATTGGAGAAACTTTTGCAGATTGTAATTAGAAAGAATGGTTTTTGGATGGAAAAAATTTGTCAGGTATTCTTGTCATCGAAGACGGAGAACAAACCCGACGATTACATATTCGTCTACTACCGTGGAAGGAATGATGCATGGGATGGATATGGTGGTGCTGTCGTGTACACAAGAAGCCCGGTTTTGCCAGAGAGCATAGTCCCCGAGCTTGAAAGGGCTGCAAAGAGTGTAGAAAGAGACTTTGGGAAGTTCATCAGAACGGACAACTCTTGTGGTCCCGAGCCTCCTCTAGTAGAGAGGATTGAGAGGACGGTGGAGGAAGGGGAGAAAACAATTGTAAGGGAGGTAGAAGAGATTGAGGAAGAGATTCAGGAAGAGGTGGAAAAGGTCGGGAAGACTGAGCGTACCCTGCTACAGAGGTTGATGGAAGGGTTTAAGGAACTCAAGCAGGACGAGGAGAACTTCTTGAGAGGGCTCAGTAAGGAAGAGATGGAATTATTGGACAGCCTGAAGATGGAAGCGACAGAGGTCGAAAAGCTCTTTGGGCAAGCACTGCCAATCAGGAAGCTCAGATAGGCCTCAAGAATAAATGATCATCGGAGCATATCATTTTCTGGGTCTGGTTCTGTTTACGATGTACAGCTGTTTCAATTTCACTGTGATCCCATCATGTTCTTTTATACTTGGACAATATGGTGATTTTTCAGTCACACTACGAGTGGAACGAGAGCAGCAGAAGTGATGTCCGATCGAAGTTAGTGGCTGGAGACACAAGACAAAAGGATGTCAACCAGATTCTTTAAAACAAGACTTCAGTTTGGCTTCTTTCATCTGTAAGTCACATGCTTTTGTATTACATTCACATTACATTCACATGTTCCCTCAGAAAAATGATTTCAAATTACATGGATATGAAATCTGTCCACTTTCTTTTGCATCTCTTGATTGTCGATTTTCTAGTCCTGTAGATGTGATGTATTGTGCAAGAACACTGGCTAAACATAAGCTTAGAATACCATACATTGGTTGCAAACGATCCAAAACTCAGAACTGTACTTTCCTGTAGGAAGCTTCTGAATGTGCTTTATAATATACTCTAATGTAAGACATAATTCACAACACTGCCACACCGCCCATTTCTCCTCTCCAAATCCCATCATCCCTCGCCTCTGAACACGGACACAACAGAATCCACATGGCTCGGCATTAATTTATCTCCCAACAAAGAAACCTCGATGTTCTGCTGTCGGGTTCCTGAGAGAGGAAGCAAATGGAGCAAACTCTCGTGATCTGTTGTCGGGCTCCTGAGACGGGATGCTACAAAGCACTCCCTATCACAGAACAGCGAGCTCTGATTATTATGAATCTTAAAGGATTATCTTCCTCCCTAGCTAAAGCTTACATTGGAGATGAGTTCTTAAACCATGTCATTGCCATGGTTCCAATGTGATGCTGTTGGTGTGTCCGGGACATCATAGACCTCAGCGTTGGCCCGTTCATCCACCAGTGCTTGGAGGTCGGCACCTGGGCTGTATTGTTGGATGACAAGTACTGAAGCAGTGGTGGAGAACTCCGATGAGGCCAGGTAACTCCCAACCGGCCCCAGTTCTGGGCAGTCACCACGGGCATTTTCCATGAGAACCGGGGCGGTCAAGGGGCTCTTCCCGACTATGAAGAGGTTGCACTTGTTTACCGACTTGAGCGCAGCCAGTATGTCCTCTTTGCTCGCCACGACCCTCTCCTCAAATATGACGGCCTCATTCTTGCTAGCAGCAATCTCTGAGAAGATAACCTCGTTGTTGGTGAGACCATCCTCAGTGCCGGTATCGTTGTTGCCCTTTCTCTGGGCTTCTGAGGTGACAGTGAACTTTATTATGCTGAGCATGATTCCTGGGTGCTCAGCCATGCGTAAACCTAAGGTCAGGGCCTCCCTGTCATCGCCACCGCTGAAGAATGGGGCAACAATCATGTACGAGACGTCACTGGCAGAGACCTGTGTGGTCCCGCCAAGGCCACGGTCCACAATGATCCCAACCGAGCACGGCGCATAACGCTGTGCTCGCTGGTTCACCAGCTGGAACGCATGGCCCAGAGACTCCATGGTCCCATCGAGCCGCTGTTGCTTGTGGAAGGGAAGGAGGATCAAAGCGGCCCGCTTCTGATGGGCGCTCGTGCAGATATCCTCATGGATCGTGCTGAGAGCTGAGATGGCAGTCATTGGCCGGACCATGACCGCGCTCAGCTGCTGGTAGGCCTCAAACGCGATCACCATCTGATCCTTGCTGTCCCGGACCTTGTTCCAGAAGGGCAGCCCATTGCGCCGAGCTTTGTGGACCATGGAGATGGCCGAAGACCGCTCCGACAATTCCATAAGGTGCATAGCATAGACACAAAGCCGACCCTTTTTGCGGGTTCCACGGGATGATTCTATCAGGTTGATCATCGTGGGGATGGTCCGGGTGCTGTGGAAGCCCACGAGCATACGAAGCTCAGTGTTGGGGTCCTTGCGCTGGATTGTCCTGTGCTTGTAGGGCGCTCCTCTACGAGCCGGCTTGTAGACGGCCATGACAATCGGGGTAGTGATGAAGGTGGTAAAGAGAGCCATGAGGACAAGGACTGCAAATGTCTGGTCGTTTAAGACCTGGAAAACGAGAAACAAAGCAGGGCCAAAAGGGGAAAATATCATGAGGAATGCTTGGATCAGTCCCCTCCGGATTGAAGAAACATAGGCAAGTGAAACACAAATTTACCTTTCTGTCCTTGCCAATGTTGAGGACAATGAGCTCCACAAGCCCCTTGGTGTTCATGAGGAACGCTAGGGCAACTGACTCCTTGAAGGGAACTCTGCACAGCATAGAGACCGATAACGTCCCAACGATCTTCCCAAAACAGGCGGTGAAGATCACGAGCACCAGAAGGCCCCAGGACTGCGCGCCGCTGATGGTGGCTACGTTGGTCTTGAGCCCGCTAGACACAAAGTAGAGCGGGAGGAAGAGGCCGGAGACAAGGTCCTCTATCTTCTCGATGAGAACACCAGCAAAGGGACCATCCTTGGGGACGATGATCCCGACCACGAACGCCCCGAAGAGGGCATGGATCCCGATGGTGTCAGTCACGAACCCGCAGGCGAGGACAAGGGAGAGGGTGATGCAGATGTAGAGCTCCCTGACGGGCTCGCCCTCTGGGGACTGCCGAGCCATGATGGCCAGGATGGGCTTGAGGGCCAGGACCACCACAACGACGAAGGCGACACCGCAGAGGAGGACCCAGAGGGAGACGAGCGGGGAGGTGCTGGATCCCGAGAGGGCAATGGCGAGGGCGAGAAGGATCCACGCAGCCACGTCGTTGACTGCTGCGGCTGACATGGCTATGCGGCCGACGTCGGTGGTGAGGAGCTTGAGCTCGGCCAGGATACGGGCCAGGACCGGGAATGCGGTGATGGACAGGGCCACGCCCATGAAGATGAGGAACGGGCCTTGGCGGACCCCCTTGGAGATTGTGGACTGGAGGATCACTGATGTCCCAACTCCAAGGATGAAGGGGAGGCTGATCCCAGCCAGGGCTATTCCGAGAGCCTTCTTCCCGGTTCGTCGGATGGCTCGAATGTCAAGCTCGAGCCCGACCAGGAACAGGAAGAAGAGCAGTCCAATGTTGGCAAGTGTGTCCAAGACGGTTATGCTGTTCTTGGGGAACACCGCGTGCAGGAACTTCTGGCTCCTCCCCAGCGCCGATGGCCCCAAAAGAATTCCTCCCTGTAGAGATAAATAAACAAATAAAATCAACCGAAATCGAATCAAATTGATCAATCAGCTTCCACTACCAAATCAAGAAAATAAAAAGGCTTCTCCGAAGGAATCCTCGAGTATAATTCCACAAAGCCATCAAGGAATGATACAAAAGCTAGCATTCATCATGAACAGAGAATCGAGATCCGAAAAGGAGTTAGTTCTTTGTATTTCCATACATCTCTTTCCGACGAATCAGTGGAGATCTTTGATCAGTTTGATGGTAAAAGATGACACGAATCTTTTGGAACTAAGGACGATCCATTCATAATGATGGATAGAAAATCAGAAGATGCACGACAACCAAAGAACGGGTTTCTCCCAAGACAAACTTTATACAAGAATCAAGAAGTTCGTGTGAGATGCACGCCGGAGAGTGTATAGTTAGCCACCGACGAATGTTGGTCGCCGGAATGGATATATTCCGGCAGTGCGGTTACGTGCTAAAATCTTGGCTTGCTTGGAGTCGGAGAACAAAATTACAATAAGATGATCAGGCGAACGAACAACTTACAATGATCTCTGCGATCACCCGGGGTTGCCGGAGGGGGCGGAGGAGGAAGGCGAGCGACCTCGTGAACACGACCACCAGACATATCTGAAGGATGACGAGGGGGAGGGCGTAGTCGAGGGGGCTGTCTCCCTGGAACGCCCCGTTCGAGGTCGCCTTCATCGGCGCCGGGCAGACCGGTGCCGTCGCATTCGTGGCCATGGTGTACTGGGAGACACAGAATTATCTACCTGTAGCCACCCACAGGCCACAGCCACCGACGCCGCCGCTCCCGCACGCCTCTAAAGGAGATCCGGAGATATAAATGAGCTAATGGCGGGTGCCGCCTCCCCTCCGGGTCATTGACGGAGATTGAAAAGAAGAAGAGAAGATTGTGAGATTTATGGGGTATGATTGTTACTTGAGGAGGAGGAGGAGATCGAACAACAGTTTGTCGGACGGAGGAGACAATTGCCCACTGCTTTCTGAAATATGTTGATTTACGAATAAAAGTCGAAAGACATGTGAGGACGGTGCAGGACGTGGCCTATTATATAGGAGTAAATACCAATTTCTAATACATGAGAGTTTATTATATAAATTTTTATTTTTTTTCAGTATATATATAAATATATAAAAGTGCATAAATTTAGAAATGATAAAAGTAAGGGAATAAAAATTGTACAAAAAATTTCACGGATAAAATTAAATATAATACCTCTAGGTCATTGGACGAGACTCGTTGTACTAAATCATCTTTCTCATTACATAGTGAAAATTTACTCGCCTGTATATAGCACTACGATTTTGTAATTTGTTTGTTATATTTAATTAAAAACTCAGATATCCTCATTTTTTCGGTGCAATGGTGCCGTACAATTGTGAAATTCAATTTGGTCGGTGAGACCTTGAATAATCCTATATTCCCCTCTATCTCATATTTTATTTAATTTATATATATATTTTTACAATCGAAAATAATATCAAGATTTGTAACTAATTTTTATATAATCCTTGACCCGATTACCGAAAATACTGAGCATGTTGGCTCGGATTTCAACTTTCACACCACATCTGGCTCGTTGGAATAGTTATTTCTTAGAGCATTTATTTCACACTGAATAACTATTCGAACGCTTGATTAGCTTATCGAAAATATCTACTAAATAGATATGGGTATTTGTCATTTCCACGTAAGGAATAGTTGTTATTTATAAGAAATAAAATAATAAAATTAGTTAAATTCAAATTACTGTAATGTATGTAAAGTTGATTTTCTAAAGAAGTTTATCCTTAGATAACTCAGTTAGATGTTTGGCAACTTATTATTATTTTGTCTTTTGTAATTTGCGGTTCCCGCCGCACTCTTTTTGAAAATGAGAAATCAATAAAAAGACAAATTAGGCACAAAGAAAGAAAGTGGAACGGCTGCTTTATGATCATCTTTCGTGTGAAACGTTGCTGACAGATTGGTGCACGATAAACGTTGGTGTCCACGAACTGATGGATGTTTTGACAACTCGACCATCGTTTTTCACAAAAAGATCTTGCCCATTTTTATCGCACAAATGGGACCTCAAACACTTAAATAATGGTTCAGAGAAAGGGGGCTTTGCTGCAGTCGGTACCAATCCTCGCCGGTAGAACTCTCCGTGCCGCTTTTCTCCCTCTTCCTCCTAACCATTCTAGGCACACGTGCTTCCTTTATACACTGAAGTAAGAGTGCATACAGTCAATGTCAACCGTTGCTTGCAAATCTAGATCGTCTAAACATGAGTGCATGTGTGAAAACAAGTTATGTGATAGTGGGCTAATCATCAGTCCTATGAACCCAGTAGATTATCAAATGCAATACACGTGATTCGAACAATCCGATTCGTGTTGCCATACCCATTTGTTCTCCCTCTTCCTCCTGTTCTTATCAAACTCGTTGAGTCCCCTTGTAACTAAAAATTTACCTTAGGGATTATACTCTCGTTGGAATAATTGCTCTCTCTTAATATTATTCATTCACTCTCAACAAGGAATGGGATTGACTTCACACAACCTATGAAAGGTAACATCCTTCCGGATCACAGAAAGTGTCACTGGTAAGATTGAACTCGAGACCATTATGTCATGCGACGAGATCGGTTACAACTGTACTAAATCCTCTTTCTCTATTATACACTCTTTCAAGAGCATACGTTTCTTAGCAAACCTACTTGCTGTCTCTTCGCTCTTATACCTCTTTTATTACTGAGCTCATTAACGGGCCTTAACTGGTGACTCGGATTGTTCCCCTTGTCAATGAAGCTTATCTCCTGACGTCTAACAAGTCGACTTTGAACCCTATTATTTTGAGGTTTTCTCTAGTGTTCAGAGTTGGCCTCGATTTGCCGCCACTCTCATAGCCTGCACTAAAACAACACTGTAACCCAAGGTGTCCAATCAACTTCTATGCCTCAACGCATTTCCGAGAGAATCAATTAGCTATGGTTCTAGTGGTTTTTCACCCGCTTAACGCAACCCGTTCGCTGATTCTTTAACATCAACTAGTTCAAAGTTCCACTTAGTTTGACCCAAGTTTCACCGAGGGTTAGAGTTTCAATTTATCCACATGTAAAGCCCTAGAGTATGTACAATGTGCTGTAAAATATAGCCGTATCTAGCTTTAGTTAAAGAAAATTGCTTAACTAAAAATATGGTGCAACAAATATTGAGGTTGTTTCACGACCTTTTTCTTTTATTAATGTCTCGAATTCACGTCTTTTAAATGAAAAATTATTAATTGAGAGAGTTTTTACCCATTATTAGGTTAACTTGGCTCGAATATGAATCGGTTAAAAACTATTGATTTTCTGTATGTTAGATGTTGAAAGCTATAAAAAATTCTGCACCATGGGAAGTGGGAATTACTTCTCTCTGCAATGCCACGAGTTGATTCTTATTTAAACTCAAGTGGTCTTGATCGATTAGATTAAAGAAAAATACTCGAAATACAAGCCTTCTGAACCCTGCCGGCGTTGTGGTATTGTTCATTAATTGGACGGAACAATTCCAATATTTGAGTATTTGACTTACCAGGTTTGGTGGTTCCAAATTTACTCTGAGACAGTTTGATATAACTCAATGACCTCAAATTCGAATCCCCTCTATGTTTTTTTTTTTTGCTAGAATTGTGTTCCTCTGATATCAACTTGACAAACACCGGCTTCTATAAAATATATAACAGATTTTTACGGTGAATACGTGGTCGGAGCCCAAGTACGTTAATTAATGTTATATATTAGATTCTCTTGGGTGCTACATTAACGGTGTTAGCGGTTATTTTGTTCGTTAAATTTGTCTAACATGTTCGCAATAACACGAGAATTCGGTCGAAAATTACTTGACGAGAAAGTAACGTTCCTGCTATTTCTGCATATAGTTACACACATTTTTAGTTATATATATATATATATATTAGTAGCCTTTGACTCAGTACAACTACCGTTTTCTTTTATTTATGTTTCACATCTTTTTCCTTGTAATTAATCATCTGAAAGGACACGTAGAATGATATAATTGATAAAACATCGATTGAGAATTTCCGAACCAAATGTCAATTAAGAAACATATGTGTGTGTATATATATATAGATATAGACTATGTGTAAGATTCTGAGTGGGAAGGTGCGAACATCTATCAACCCGCTCCATTATTTTTGAAGCAAATGATTGTCGTCCTCACCGTTAAAATGACAATGACAAATCACAAAGATCCAGTGATAATGAGAAGGTGCATAGTCCTTTCTATTCAAGGCTCAAGTTTCCATAACATTGGCTTGTATCGTTGGATTTATACTGTCATGTGTACTTATAGGTGTGCGGATATAATCGTGGGATTAATTACACAAAAATCGGATATCATGATATTAAAAAAATGAAAAATTATAAATCTTTTATTGCATCCAAATAATTCTCTTTTTATTTTTTTTTATAAGGCAGCCGAATAAGTAGCCAAATAATTCATAAAGGCTATTTTATTGAGAAATTTCAATGTCCAGCCATTAAACTGTTTAGTATTTGGAAAAAAAATTGTAAGACGTCAGATTTTTTTTTATTTTATATTATTAATTACGAGTAATCTCATTAAATTCATAAATAGTCGCAGTCTAACAACCGAACCATAGAAGCGTCCTAATTTATCATCGGAAGCAAAAGAGGTCAAAGGGAATATTTACATGTCCGGTTATTATTTTTTATTAATCTTACAAGTTCCTTGAGAAAAATATCTGACTAAAAATAATGATGAAAAGAGAATTATTTTATTCTTATTGTTTGATTTTTAATATCTGAAGAGCACGTCTTTACTTTTTTTTTTATATGAACAGATTATCTTTCCTTAAATTTGTAAAGATACTACATATACGAGAAAGTATAACGTGAAACGATTATATCACGTAACAATATTGACACTGTGTATCTGTCCAATTAGAGTTTACCTTTTATTTTGATTTTCATATTTTTTTAGAATTTTTTAGAACTTAATAATTATAATTACCTAATTGTTGTCTATATATAAAAATTTGATTTAACGGATATAATATATTAATAATGACCATAAACTTCCTCTGGATAGAGAGACCTTTCTCAAACACGGCAAAGAGCTTTTTCCTGCAATGTTTAGTATCCACAAATTGAAAGTATCAGTTTTGTGTGATAAGATATAAAATTTTTTTTTTCATTTAAAATATTCGAATATGAGGCTTATTAAGACGATCGGATGACTTCAAAGAACTCATGTTAGTACAAAAGAGACTTTCTTAATGCACCCTCATTTCAACAACCTGGCCCAACCATATTCGAGTAATTACTAGTACAACGTTAATTTTAATTTTAATAACAGCTCTGAAACATTTTCGAGTCCCACGGAATGTTCAAAACTAACAAAAGCCATCCTTATTGGGGACACCTGGACGCTGACATGAAGAGATAATATGTCAACTCTCTTTACTTTTTTAACATAATTGAATAAATTGTTTATTATTCGAGTTTATGAATAATGTGATAAATTTATTGATGCTTTTAATATGATAAAATCATATTTTTTTAATGTGCAAATGAAGTACACAAATCTAAAAAAAACCTAATGAAAAGTGGATAAAATGGGCACAGGAAGCTATACGGTAAGATCGGACCTTGGACCTTTAAGTCACATTGCGAGAGTAGCACCAACCCTACTAAGCTCTCTTTGTCATAAAATCATATATGACAATACCCGATATGTCGAGAACATGGCAAGTAAAGTACTTTAATTAATAATAATTATGATAACAGATCGATGATTAACACCCAGCAGTATTTCCCCAAGCCATATAACGAGATGTGATCGCTTAAGAACTCCTCTTGTATTACCTCTTTTCCCTCTTATCTTAGTGGATTACAATGTTTGTACGGAACCACATTGACCATACAATTACTTGATAATACTAAATTAATAGCAAACAATGGCAATCGCCCGATCTAATGCATACACGTACACTTAAAAAAGTATGTCATCCTCTTTCTCTGACCCTCTCTATTAAGTCGGTGTATTTGACAATTATTCTTATAATAAAACATGCAGTAAAGTATTATAAATCGTCATATGATTGTAGCTTAACATAGTTTCATGATTGATTTGTAAGATAATCATGGGGGAGAGGACAGAGCTAGGGCTGTGCCCAAGAAAAAAAAAAGTCAAACCAGACCGAATTGCCAAGCCGCACCAAACCAAACCAAAAATAATTGAACCATTCAAATCGGTTCGCTAACAGTTCAGTTTTTTACCGAGAAGAGGTTCGGTTAATTATTTGATATAATTAGTTTGGTTAATTGTTGTTAATCGAACTGAGCCATTTCTAATTAAAAATTTAATTAAATTAAAAACATAAAAAGTTTAAACTAACGTAAATATTCAATTAGTTTTTTTTGTGTAACTAAACTAATTCAAATGTGTTTTATGTATTAAATTCTATTTATTTATATAAAAAATCGGTTAATTGGTTAATTGAATTGTTTGGACCAGTTTTTTACATAAATAAATAGAATTTAATATCTAAAACATATTTCTCTTCTTAAAGTGTTTACAATTCTGCCCTATATTGCCGAATCAAACCGAACAAGAAATGTGGTTTGGTACGGTTCGATACAAGTTCTCAAATCAAACTAAACCATGAACAACCCTACTGAGAGAGCAAACTACAACAGTCATTAGGTATCATATTCTGATACCCTATATTTTTTTGACGATATTCAGACCTAATTTTATATAAGATCAATTCTTAAATTTTGAACTCAGACCCTATGAACTTTAAGTATCGGACCGAATGAAAATTTATATTTTACTTTAGGTTTTGAGCACATTATTGACACATGTTCATTATTTTTTATTCTTATCTCTATTAATACAAATTTATCCGAATATCTTTTTATATTTACTTGCTACTGAATAATCAAATTTAGAGATTTTTCATACTTTTATTAATCTACCTTACTTATTTTACCATAATTAAGTATTTACTGTTCGTATATTTTTAATGTGATTATTATTCTTTATTATTAGTTTTATGTTATTATGATATTTTCGACATGATAAACACATCAAATATGCATAGCTATAATATCCAATGAAAGTTCATTGAGGCAAGAATATAATGGTTGAATGAATCGAGAATTGAAGTCCAAACGATGAATTTAATTGCGCGGATCATGGCATTTCGTTGTGAAGTTCTATGTAACATAATATTGCAGAAGTTAAATTTTACCCTACGATTAGTAAAATTTTTATGATTAAAAACGTAAAATTTTTCGATCACAATTATTTTTTTCATGATGAGAAGTTTACTCTCTTTGGATGTACCTATGAATACTATAGGTCCATGAATTTAAGTAAATTTTCATGTAAAATGTTTGAATAATCTCACCATGGGCTGTGTGTGTGTCAAATTCAAAATAAATAGGAAAAGTGTAGGAAAAGGTAGAGATAACTTGCTTGCTCAGATGCTAAATTCGCAAGAGTAATATATTTGAAAATGATAAATCAATAAAAGACAAATTACCCATAAAAAGAAAGTGGAAATACTGCTTTATGATCATCTTTCGTGTGAAACGTTGCTGACGGATTGATGCATATCATAAACATTGGTGTCCACGAACTGATGGATGTCTGGTTAGGGCCAATGTATCGTGGCACCCCAACATCATTTTCATGGTGTGGTTACAATTGACAACTCGACCATCTTCTTTCACAAAAAGATCTCACTCATTTTTATCGCGTAAAAATGGGATCTTAAACACTTAAATAATAGTACAGATAAAGGGGGCTTTGCTACAGTCGGTATTGGTCCTCACCAGTAGAACTTTCCATGCCGCTTTTCTCCCTCTTTCTCCCTAACATTCTAGGCACATGTACTTCCTTTATACACTGAAGTAAGAGTGCATACAGTCAATGTCAACCATTGCTTGCAATTCTAGATCGTGTAAACGTGAGTGTGTGTGTGTGTGAAAACAAGTATGTGACAGTGAGTTGATTATCAGTCCCACAAACCCAATAGATTATTAAATGCGATACACATGATTCGAACAATCCGATTCGTGTTGCCGTACTCATTTGTTCTTCCTCTTCCGCCTATTCTTATCAAACTTGTTGAGTCCCCATGTAACTGAAAAAGTTACCTTAGGGGATATGCTCTCATTGGAATAACTGCTCTCTCTTAATATTATTCATTCACTCTCAACAAAGACTGGGATTGACTTCACATAACCTTTGAAAGGTAACATCCTTTAGTGGGTGGATCACGGAAAATCCAACTGGTGGGATTGAATTCAGGACCTTTATATCATGTGACGAGATCAGTTTCAACTTTAGCAAACCATCTTTCTCTATTATACACTCTTTCAAGAGCAGGCATTTCTTGGCAAACCTACTTGCTGTCTCTTCGCTCTTATACCTCTTTATTACCGAGCTTGTTAAAGGGCCTTAACTGGTGATTCGGATCGTTCCCTCGTCAATGAAGCTTATCTCCCGACATCTTACAAGTCGACTTTGACCCCTTTATTTTTGAGGGTGTCTCTAGTATTCAGAGTTGGCCTCGATTGCATGGCCTGCACCAAAACAACACTTCAACCCTAGATGTCTGATTAACTTTTGTGCCTCAACGCATTTTTGGGAGAATCAATTAGCTATGTTCGCTATTTCTTTAACATCAACTGGTTCGGAGTTCCACTTAATTTCACCCAAGTTTCACCCAGGGTTAGAGTTTCAACTTATCCACATGTAAAGCCCTAGAGTATGTATAATGTGCTGCAAAATATAGCCGTATCTAGCTTTAAAGAAAATTGCTTAACTAAAAATATGGTGCAACAAAAATTGAGGTTGTTTGACGACTTTTTCCTTTTAAGTAATGTCTTAAATTCACGTCTTATAAATAAAAAATTATTAATTGAGAGATTTTTTTACCCATTATTAAGTTACTTAACTCAAATATGAATTAATTAAAAATTATCAATTTTCTATACGTTAGATGGCAAGAGCTATAAAAAATTCTGCACCATGGGAAGTGGGAATTACTTCTCTCTGCAATGCCACGAATTGATTTTTATTTAGACTCAAGTCGTCTGGATCGATCAAATTAAAGTAAATACTCGAACTACAAGCCTTGTGAACCCTGCTGGCGCTGTGGTATTGTTCATTAATTGGATGGAACAATTCCAATATTTGAGTATTTGACTTACCAGGTTTGGTGGTTCTAAACTTCCTCTCATACAATTTGATATAACTCAATGACCCCAAATTCGAATCCCCTCTTCTTCTTCTTCTTCTTCTCCTTCTTTTTTTGCTAGAATTGTGTTCCTCTGACGATGTCAGTGCTTATATTGTTTGTTAAATTTGTCGAGAATTTGAATATTAGTGCTTATATTGTTTGTTAAATTTGTCGAGAATTTTAATATTACATGAAGAGAAAGTAACATTACCGCTATTACTGCATAGTTACAGAGATTTTCAGTTTCATATATATATATATATATATAAGTAGTCTTTGACTTAGTACAACTATCGTTTTCATTTATCTGTGTTTCATATAGAATAATGTAATGTAATGGGACCTATAATAAAACATCGATTGAGAATCTATTGAGCAATGTCGCGCATTTAATTCCGAATCAAATGTCAATTAAGAAACATATATATATATATATATATATAGACTATGTGTAAGATTCTGAGTGGGAAGGTGCGAACACGTACCAACCCACTCAATTATTTTTGAAGCAAATTATTGTCGTCCTCACCCTTAAAATAACAATGACAAATTACAAAAGATCCAGTGATAATGAGAAGGTGCATAGTCTTTTCTATTCAAGGCTCAAGTTTCCGTAAGATCTGCTAGCACCACTGGATTTATCCTGTCACGTGTATTTGTAGGTGTGCGAATATGATCGTGGGATTAATTACATAAAAATCGGTATCATGATATTAAAAAAATGACAAATTATAAATCTGTTTTCATTTTTATATTTCTTTAGACTTTTTAAGAACTTAATAATTATAATTATATAACTTCTGTCTATATATTAAATTTTGATTTTGACGGATATATCACATTAATAATGATTGCAAACTTCCTTTGGATAGAGACCTTTTTCAAATAAGGCAAAGAATTTTTGCCTAGATTATTTAGCATCCTCAAATTCAAAACATCATTTTTGTGCGATAAGAGATAAAAGATCTTTTTTTTCCTTTAAAATATTCGAATGCGAAGCTTATTAAGACGATGGACCGCTTCAAAGAACTCAGGTTAGTACAAAAGAGACTTTCTTAATGCACACTCATTTCCTACAACCTGGCCCAACCACATCTGAGTAATTACCAGTACAACGTTAATTTTAATTTTAATAATAGTTCTAAAACATTTTCAAGTCCCACGGAATGTTCAAAACTAACAAAAGCCTTCTTGGGACACGTGGACGCTGACATGAAGAGATGAATGTCAACTCTCTTTACTTTTTTACCACAATTGAATAAATTATTTATTATTTAAGTTTATGAATAATATGATAAATTATTAATGTTTTTAATATGATAAAATTATGTATTTTTTGTGTGTAAATTAAGGATATAAATCTAAAAAGAACATAAGAAAAAATGAATAAAAGGGACACAAGAAGTCACATTATAAAATTGGACACAAAACGTGTAAGTCACATGGTGAGAGAGTACCAACCGTACTAAGCTCTCATTCTCATAAAATCATATATGACAGTACCCAATATGTCGAGAACATGGCAACTAAAGTACTTTAATTAATAATAATTATGATAACAGATTGAGTTATTAACACTCAATAGTATTTCCCAAAACCATATAACGAGATATGATCACTTAAGAACTCTTCTTGTATTATGTCTTTTCCCTCTTATCTTAGTGGATTACAATGTTTGTACGGAACCACTTTGACTATACAATTACTTGATAATACTAAATTAATAGCAAACAATGGCAATCACCTGATCTAACACATACACGTACACTTAAAAAGGAATATAATCTTCTTTCTCTGACCCGCTCTATGAAGTAGGTGTATTTGACAATTATTCTTATAATTAAACATGCAGTAAAGTATTATAAATCGTCCTATCATTGTAAGCTTAAAATAGTTTCATGATTGATTGGTAAGATAATCATGGGAGGGGAGAGAGCTAGGTCTGTGGCCAAAAAAAAAAAGGTCGAACCAAACCGAATTGCCAAACACACCAAACTGAACCAAAATACTTTAGCCATATAAATCGGTTCGTTAACAGTTTGGTTTTTTACTATGAAGAGATTCAGTTAATTATTTGATATAATTAGTTTTGTTAATTGCGGTTAATCGAACTGAATCATTCCCAATTAAAAATTAAATAAATTTAGAATATAAAAATTTTAAACTAAAAGTAAATATTAAATTAGTTTTTTTTTGCGTAACTGAACCAATTCAAATGTATTTTATGTATTAAATTCTATTTATTTATATAAAAAATGGTTAATCAGTTAATTGAATTATTTGGACCGGTTTTTTTAACAATTTGATTTTTCTTCTTAAACTAGTTACGATTCGGCCCTATATTGCGGAATCAAATTGAACAAGAGATGTGGTTTGGTTCGGTTCGATACAAGTTCTCAAATCGAACTAAACCATGACAGCCCTACTTAGAGAACAAACTT